>PVIU01018021.1:0-40205 GCA_004026605.1 Ondatra zibethicus
TCAGTCTTCTTGCTCCATCTGCTGGGAAGCCCAGGCCAATGCCGAAAGGCCGTAGCTTGTTTCTGATGGGGACCTGGATGTGTCTTAACACAGCTTCTCTCTCTAGAACACTGACTTTGTCTTGTACTTAAGGTCTTTTCTATTCTAGGTCTATCAGGTTCCTCTCCCCTATTAAATGCTTAATAAATTTTCATTCAGTTAAAGCCATTAGACCGTTAATACACTAAACTCCCTGGTGCATTCAGTGTGGTCTGGCTGTGCCCTAAGTTTCTCTTTTGAGCATAAGCTTTTCCTCTAGAGTATTATATCCCCAGAGGACAGAAATTTTATCTGTTATTTTACAAAGCTTACATTCCAGAGAAATTAAGTATATTCTCTGCATCTTCAGCCCCAAGAACTGCCCAGAGCATAGTAGGTACACTCATCTAAAATTCTTTACTATTTATGTCTCTAGCGTTTTCCTTTAGATTTTATATGAATGCTTATGGTCCAGAGTTCTAATTTGTCAACCTTCTATTTCTTTTTAAAGACATCTATGACCTGATACTATGTCTTCATCTCACACGTTAGTAAAAGGCCACATCCCACAGGGCTGTAGCTTCCCCATTCACATTTGGTGGTGAGTTTAGGTAAAAAGCAGTCTGTAAGGCATCTGCTACCATGAAGAATTTTTACTGCAGTGATAATGGGCTGTTTTGATTTGAGAACTGTCTTTCAGGTAGTAGTCATGCAGTTTGGTTCACTGGCTAAAGATAAGTCTTCTGGCGTCTAGAAGGAATTGCTTTATAGGAAAAAATATTACAATGCAGTTAAAATATAGAATTGATATATGTTAAATTTTAGTATCTCAGAAGAACAACAACTGTATTAAAGAAATGTATGGTATTGAATACTAAAGGAAATGTCCTGAAAGGAATGTGGACTATGATAGTCAAAGCTCTTCCTATTTCAGGGGGATGAACAGATGCCAATGACAAGAGCTAAGAAAAGAAGATGCTGTAACCAGAGACAGTTGTCAGTCAAGAGAACACTGTTGGATACTCTCTGCCTTCCTGCCTGGCTGAGAGATCAGAGTTAGACGTATATAAGCCTTTAAGAAAAAAAATTAAACTAATTTCTTTTACAGAGTTTCAAAAATCACCAAAATGCCATTAGGAAGAATATTTGAAACTCTTAGAATATTGCGCTTCACACTAAGTCACATAAGGCCAATAGAAAGAAATTTCTCTCCTTATAATTCTGAGCCCAACAAAGTGGATTTAGGGTGCTTATTAAAGTATTATATAAACGGGAGAAACTAGAGCAGTGAGGACATGGTGCCAGCCCAGGCTCTGAAAGAGCTATTAGAAGGTTAGACTGGATTCGTCGGTTTAAATGACGCTAACCTGGGAAGGCTGTGTTCAGCAGGCTTGGGCTGGCCGTCTGGATTCTGTCGCCTAAGCACAAAACCCGTGCAATTAAAAACAGCTCAGTTTAGATCTGCAGGAACCACTAGCGACCTAAGTGAATTTTGATACAACTTTCAGAATGTGATCCAAGTCTGCTCCTTTCCAGCTTTCTCTCCTGCGTTTTCATAGTTAGTAAATATGAGAAATAAATGTAAAATTTCTTGTGAGCTTTTTTGTACATTTACTTATTTTTATGTAATTTCTCAAAATTTAAAAATGTGTTTTTGTTCCTTCACTTTTTAAGTTTTATAATGTAAGCATTTTAAAAAATATTGCATATGCTAAGAAGTTATAAATATGTTTTTCCATTTGTCTGGAATAGAAGTTCCTTTTGGGAGAGATGTGATAAATAAATACTGAATATTCTTCTAGAGATTTTGATGGGATACATGGAAAACTAAAATGGGGTCTTATTCTGGGTGTCATGACGAAGCCTGTGTTGTTTGATTTAAATAATATATCTAAATTAATTTTTCTGAATATATGATTTCTTGGATTGCTTATGGGTCTAATATGTTGTGAATTTTCCATCTTTAGTTAGTAGGACCTCCCGCAGCTTACTTTATAGAAAAAGACAATTATGCTGTAATCATTGCAATAAAGAAAAATTTATCAAAATGTAATTTCACAACAGCATGTTCAAGTCAACTGGATTTTTATTCACAGGAGATAATATACTGTTGGGTGGCTTGTAGTCAAGAAACAGCTCACTCGCAAGGACAGAAGGAAAATGTCTGACTTAGGGAAACCTCTCCCACCCCTCCAACTTCAAGTCACTAGTATTAATTTCTGATTAGAGCACTTTATCACCCATATAATTTAAAATTCAACCAGAATATTCTGAAGCCATTGATACTTTTATATTGCAGGTTTTGCTTTCACGATCCTGGTTTGGGTGAAAAACAAACCGGAAACGTTGATGAAAAAATTAAACTATATACTTTCCTATTTTCACACAGAAGTGTTTCAGTCCGAAGAGAAGAAAGTACAGTCTCAGCAGACTAAATATAATCCTTCCCACAATTTCCATGAGTCAGACGGTGCTCAATGCTGTGTAATTAGGGAACGACTTCTAAAGACAGCATGCCAGGGCTTCATTTCAGTACTGAAATGTCAAGGGTGAAATGGGGCACTTATCACTTGGTGGTCTCGTCTTGCACAGATTTAATCGTCTTTAAATGAAAGTCAGTTTCACCTTTAGTTGGTGAATGCGTCTCTTTAAGTTGAGTTTTACTTTACGTTGCTACACCTCAAAATGTCGCCATGGAGAGAGTTCCACAATGTCCTTCAAGGTTTTCCCTCCCTTCACCTGCTTTGTTCCCTCACAGTATAGACACGTAAAAGATGAAAGGCATTATTGACTTTGACTCATATGCTTAAATAATTCTTTCCCCATTTCCCCTAGGTTATATTGCTTTTGCTCATTTTTTTAAATTAGAGATTGACTCTATGTATTTGTCTCATGCTTTTCCCTAATGATAGTAATGTTAATATTTAATCATATCTATGACATTGCCGTTTCTGATTTTCAACTCAAAAAAATGCTAATTAAATTAGTGTGTTTATTTATAAGCAAATAGAAGTCTCATCTCAGGAGATTAGCCCTATGATGGCAGATTTAAAAATTTTATTTGGTATGTCTGAGGTTTATTTAGTACAACAAAACCACAAATGCCTTAAAATTCAACATTTTGTTGCAGATGGAAGTAATTTTATATCGATTTTTGTTTATAAATTTTTACAGCGAGTTGGGACAAAGTGAATAAGACGCCTTCGAAAATGCCTAAAATTTCACCCTCTGTCTATAAAACAGAAAGTGTAGTTCCCTAACAAGGGAAGCTGTGAGAAACGGAAGACTGGGAACTGCCAAGGTCAATCTTGCGGAGCCGCTCTGCAGCGGACCTCTCACGCCCTCTCCTGGAGGCATAGGACTGTGCAGGGTACTACAGAACAGCTCTGCGCCCTGCCCACTTTGGGTTCTAACTAAAAAGACAACAGTTTGTTTTTAGAAACCGGCAGTAACTGAACGCTTAACAAGGTTTACTGTGGATTTACCCTGCTGGGGAAATCTTACCTTTGCCACTTAACTAGTTAATTGATGATGGGCCTCTTGTGAGTTCAGTTTCCTTCTTGGGAACAGATAAAAACAGTCTCTATAACGTTGAAAAAGCTAAATGTGAAACCAATCCAGGATAAAAATCACAATGGATGTTGGGTGCTATTATTACAGTGGGGCTTATGATATTCAGTCTTTTATGGAGCCTGTTTTCAAACATTACCAGAAATTTCTTGAATGGGATTGGGTTTATTTTAGCCTTGCTAGAAATGAAAGAAAATACAGGTGATCCCAAAAAAGTTCTCATGTCTGAGCCAAAATAAATCTACACCTTGGACCTCATGCACAATATACAATGTGCCTTCACCGAACATTCAAGAAATATATATGTTTGGGAACAGTATACACCAAACTTCCTCGTTAAATCTAACATTTAAATCTTTCCGTGACTGTGTTCAGTTACTGTTTGGAGATGTGTTATTTGGCAGAGTTTCTGTCAATGCATTCGTTACCACTACTAGTTTTGTAACACTGCTGCAGAATCCAGTCAGGAATGAATGACCAGATTGTGGCATGAATACAATGCGAATTAAAATGTAAGCAACACGTTTCGAGCTATGATGAAGGTCTCTACTCACAGCAATCTTGGCTTACCAGCCAAAGCATGCACCATGCAAAAAAAAACCCCACTTATTTAAATTAAATTTAAATATGATTTAAATTAAAAATCATATTTAAGATCTCTTAAAATCCAGGCACGTGGTTATCCCCTCACTCATTTATTTTCACCGTTTTGATTGGTTGCAACCAATACTCACTCCATTTGCACCCAGAATCATAATGGCAGGTTTTGATCCCTACAAATGTGATCCTGGGAGGCAGTGTTATTCTAGGACTGGGCTTTGTCACTGGAGATAGCAGCTCTCTGAAGGCAGAGAGAGCTGAGAACTACCAAGAACAGTAGTACTAATGTTCACACGCCAGTGGAACTTTGTGAAAACGCCACTCACAGAAACGTGTATGGGCACAGGACACTGGATAGGCATTTGCTCAGAGACTCCCAAAGGTTTTATGTCAGAGCAACTGAAGAAACATTCTAAATAAAGAGCTAACAGGCCAGGAAATCAAATTGGAAAAGCACGTTTAAGCAAACTAATCAAAAATATCCAAGATTGTTCAGAGTTTATGGTGAGTCAAATATGGGTATTTTAAAATGGACTATGGTCTTAGTTGGGCAAAGTATTGAGGAATGAATTTAATGATTGTTGTGTCCTATATATAATGACACTTCAGTATTACCCACAGTTTAAAGGATAGATTTCTAATCTTACAAGATTTATGAAATAAATCCTATAATCTAATTAAATTTGGGCCTTTGTACAGTTTTCAGAAAGTTAATGAATATGTATATAGATATATTCATTTTATCTGCTTGAAAAAAGCTCATAACTTACATGAGAAAATACATCTAGAAATATCAAATGATTAAAAGCATCATAATAGGAAACACTATAACATACTTTCTAATTAACCCTGTTATCTACTGGGATAAAATGAAATTTTATAAAGCTCCCAAGTTGCATCATAGTCTCTGGTTTTGCTAAAACCCTTCCAAACATGTACTGATTTCATACTGATGAGGGAAAATCACCAAAGGAATTGACATTCCTTTACACAAATGAGACGGCTTTGGTTTCTTCCTTACTGTCCCTGTCCATTAGGGATGGTTCTTCTGAAGGAAACAAAAGGTTAATTTCCCTCCGTTTCTTCAAGATTCATTTGAAGCCGGGCAGTGGTGGCGCACGCCTTTAATCCCAGCACTTGGGAGGCAAAGGCAGGCGGATCTCTGTGAGTTCGAGGCCAGCCTGGTCTACAGAGCAAGTTTCAGGAGAGGCTCCAAAGCTACAGAGAAACCCTGTCTAAATAAATAAATAAATAAATAAATAAATAAATAAATAAGTATTTGGCTTCTGTTCTTTTGATTTGTATTCCTTCTCAAAGTCTACCCTGTCTCTTGCTTGGCAATGAAAAACTGATGGTGGAGCATATTGAATTCGTACAACTCAGAGAACTTCTTCAGTATGGTCTTGCTCATACCAGCATTAATTTAAATCAAGGACAGGAGGCTAAAGCGGTGTCACAGTTCAGGGAAGTGCTACTTCTCTGCAGCTGGAACGCGTGATTTGCTTAATTTCTGGATTAAAAAACTGATGTTAAAAGAGCATATTCATTTACTTTTTGACACACAATTCCTCTGGCACAAAATCAAAGTATACTTTCATTAGTGGGACACTTCTGGTTTTTTTTTTTTTTTTTTTTTTTTTTTTTAAGGAGGCACATTTTCTTTTCTTCCAGAAGTTTATCTCAGAAACAGGGATGATATTGTCTCATAAATCACAACAAATATAAAAAGAACGGCCTCAACCCTGACTTAAAGTTCTAAAGACATCAACTAAGATCACTGAAGATGAAAGATTTGGTTTCTTTTTAATTAACCGTAAGCATCTTGTCCTCAAAATGAAAAAAAAAAATCCCAGAAGATCCAGCATGCAGTTCTCCTCACTGGACATTCATCAATGAAGTTCCATCCTACGACCAAGTTTTCTCAAACGTAGCTTCAGGTGCAGATAAAGATTAGACATTTGCAATAGCATGTTTGCCTCTTTGGAACATGCCTCATTTCATATTTAGCTGGAAGTTACAAAAATTATGACTATATTTGGTTTCATCACATAAATTCATGTGAGTTCTGATTCAACATTACTTTAGGGAATTTTTTTAAAGGCTCCACGATTATAGTAACATAGTCAAGGTAATGTTTGCGGGTAGGTCAGCATTGTAACTTTCTCATACAGTGTTAAGCTTGAGACATGAGATGTGCTACACCAGAGCCCTTGGCTTGGATGGAAGGATCACCTCATAAGCACTTTGACTCCGTCCTTTTCCATATAAGGCTGGGTTCCTTAGATGAAGATTTTCAACCTGCCATGAGGACTAATCTAAGCCCAGTTAATGAGGAGAAGGTGGATATCTGGTGTGTCGCTGAGAGGTAACGAGCACATTCATTTGTCATTTTCCGAAACAATCTTTTTTGAAGCTGAAAACTTGGTTCATAGAAAAGTGTTCACACACACACACACACACACACACACACACACACACCACATTTGTGTTAGTTCAATATCAGTATGTAAAAGGCTCAACACACACTAACAGCTATAGAAATGACAGGATATATAAATACATATATTATATACAGAATATATATTTTTTGTTTAGGGGGAACTCACAAATCTGAATTAAATGCTGTATACAAATAAACATGACGATAGTTATAGTCACTGAAGCACTCGAGTGTGTGGTTTTCTGCACTGAGATTGCACCAAGTGGTGTATGAAATTTTATTAAGCAATTTGAAGAGGAAATTAACTTGAATTGCAAATTTTTTTTTCATATGAAACAGCTGTCAAATAGATGTGTCCAAGACAGCTGGGTTATCAGCTGTCTTCAACTTTCTGGAAACAAGCAGAGGCTAAAACCTTTTTTTTTTTTTTAAATGATGTAGTTTTAGAGCCAGGGATCCAATTTCCACGGAGATTTTATTTTAAAAATGCACTCCTTAAATATTTGTAAATGGGAAACCTTTAGATGGGCATATCTCTCCCTAAATTGCACTTTGACAAATTAGGGGGAAATGGAAAACAGAATCAGCAAATACTGAACAACGAGAAAAGAACCAACGAAAACCTCACTTGTAGTCCCCGGTCTTAAAAACGTCACTGGAATTGTATGCTGGAGCCCATGTTTTTAAGCAGGGTTCCTGACGTCTAAAACACCAGTTCACTGATCAATGCCATTCCTTTCAATGAAAACTACACCTCTTCACAAACTCCTTGAATTCCTTAGTGCTGAGAGATGTTTCAGTGACCAAACCGATTCACCTGTTTAGTTACCTTAATAGCAGACAGGTCGATTTTTTCTTCTTTAGGTTTGGCTGGGGCTGGGGCCGGGGCCGGGGCCGGGGCCGGGGCTGGGGCAGCAGCAGCGGGCTTCTTCACATCTTTCTTTGGTGCCATTTTGATTAAAAGGATGGGTTAACAAAAGAAAGATTTCCTCCAAGAGAACCTGTCAAAGTGACACTTGGAAGAGCAGTGGCGGCTCTCCTGACCTGCAGCCCAGCGTCTGGAGGTTGGACCCAGAGTGGTGAATGATATAAGGGCATGCATATATATTTCACTTAGTGCCTAACAGAACCTTGACACACGCTGCTGGATTGGACGGTTCAGTTGTCCCGGGGGGTGGCATTCCGGCTCAGACTATAAATGGAATCTAAAGGGTCAGGGCTTCCTCAAGTTTTTTGAACGCCTCTTGCTTTTTTTTTTTTTTTTTTTTTTCTCCTCCAACTCCATATATAAAGGAGAAGGATGCCTGGCAAAGCCAGCCATGGTTGGTTTGGAGACAGCAGGTGGACATACCTTTTTCTTAGTAGAATTACAGTTCTGTTGAAGCTGTAAATCTTTTCTTTCTTTCCATCTTAAGAAACTTTGCCGTATTCAATTTCAACTTGGAATTTTGGCAGAGGCCATCAACAACTTTCACCCAGCTTCTTCTCCGCTCCTGTCCCTCCCTCCTTGGCCATGGTTTGCACGAATATGTTGGTCAGCAAAGAGGTCACTGGTAGTGTTTAAAAATAAAAAGCAGACGTAGAAGGAAAGTCTGTCAAGTCTTAAAGCAGTTTCCTTTCTAAGGAATACAGGTTCTGTCCCTCTCTGTGTGTACTATGTCTCTGCCCTAAAAAATAATTTTGAAATTATTTCCTATAGCTTCATTTTTCTGTATAATTTAATGAAGAATGATAGTAAAATAATTTCCAGCCAAAGCATGCATTTAGCCACTTTTCTTTCTAAATGACATAAAATAGAATTATTTGTCGCCAAATCTTATATCCATGTCAGAGGGACAAATAGACTTTTAGGGAAATAAACCAATAAAATGTCTTTAACTATCAATACTGTACATGTTTTGCTGGCAACTAGATATTTGCTATTTCTTATTTTTGTTCTTGGCTTCCAGTTTGCAAGGCTAGACTCCTATTAAGTAATATATGGAAACCAAAACTGGGTGTATTGGTATATATCCTCATTCCCAGTATGGGGAGACAGAGACAGGCAGATCTCTGCAAGTTCAAGGCCAGTCTGGTCTACATAGTGAGTTCCGGGACAGCCTGAGCTACCTAGGGTGACATAATCATATTATTGTCCAGTGTCATCCTTACTTTTGTTGTTTAACTTGTTTGACATTTAATTAATGAGCATTTTAAAATTTATTCTTATTATCATTGTTGTTATTTATGTGTGTATGTGCACACAGTGCACATTTGTGGGCACAGCTTGCATGTGGATGTCAGAAGACAACTTTGTGGAGTTGGCTGTCTTCTTCCACATTAATGTGGATTCTAGGGGTGAACCTCAGGTCTTCGGGATTGTGCAATAAACACTAACCAATGAGCAATCTCACTGGCCCTGTAAATAGTTCACAATAAAACAAAACAGTTGCAAGATGGGATTTTAAGTGAACTTGTTTATATATCACATAAGAATCCATTGTATACATACATATGTGTGTGTATATATATTCTAATTGTTACATATAGTTGTGGTTAAAGAGAGCAATTTGTTCTGGTCTGATGGCAGTTTTAAACCTAGAATTCACTTGGTCATTGTGAGATTTACATCTCTACTTATCGGTTAGCAAAAGGTGGACCTCATTCCCCAAAACATCCACTCCCTGGATAGACTCTGACAAAAGTTCTCGAACACGGGCACTGTGTTTCCTAACAGCTCTCTCCCAGATATGCACTCCCTAACAGCTCTCTCCCAGATATGCGCTCCCTGTCATAGACTCTTGCATCACTTAGATTAAGATGCTGACACTCTTTTCTTACTTACGAGGCAGTCATGAAACTGAATTTTTTTAATCTAATTATAAGGTTTATAAATAACCAGAATATAATTAAAATAATGTTGTTAATATTAGAGTAACCATTTTTATAAATAACAGAATTGTCTACTGGTTTGTTTTTCTTTGGGATTTTCTGCAGTAAATATGCTCTTTTAATTATGTTATTTATTCATAGCCTATATTAATGCTTTATTTCACTTGCAGAAAGCCTTTAAAATCTTGAAAGGGATGATGGGCAAGGGAGCTTTACCTTTTCCAAGAAAAAATATATGATTATTCTTATATCTAGGTGAAAAACAGAAACAGTGAATATATGGTAATCTTGATGTCTGTTAACTCATTCAAATTGTTTGACATTAGTAATGATAACAAATAATGACAAGTTCTACACTAAAGTCTCAAATACTCAAAATTGGAAATAGGGAAACCTTATTTCCATATCAAGCAAATGTCTTATGATTTCTATATGCCAAAGTATCTTTGTGCTACCATATATATGTATATATATGATCCATATATATAATTCATAGATAATACATATATATGTGTATATCACAGATTTGTGGATTCAGAGCGAATAATGTGTTGGTATGAGTTTTTCTTCTTGAAATTACAGGTTTCAGAACACCAGTAGCACAGACAGTGAGATCAACAATAAATAAATGGGACTTCCTGAAACCGAGAAACTTCTGTAAGGCAAAGGACACAGTCAACGGGACAAAACGGCAGCCTACAGAATGGGAAAAAAACTTCACTAACTCCACTTTGGTCAGAGGGCTGATCTCCAAAATATATGAAGAACTCAAGAAACTAGATATCAAAATACCAAAAAGTCTACTTAAAAAATCTACTTAAAATACAGTTCTAAACAGAGAATTCTCAACAGAGGAATCCCTAATGGTTGAAAGGCACTTAAGGAACTGTTCAACATCCTTAGCTATCAGAGAAATGCAAATCAAAACAACTTTGAGATACCATGTTATACCAGTCAGAATGGCTAAGATCAAAAACACTAATGACAGCTCATGCTGGAGAGGATGTGGAGTAAGAGGAACTCTCCTCCACTGCTGGTGGGAGTGTAAACTTCTATAGCCACTTTGGAAATTAGTATGGCGGTTTCTCAAAAAACTGGAAATCAATCTACCCCAAGACCTAGCAATACCACTTTTGAGCATATACCCAAGGAATGCAGACCAATACCACAAGGTCATTTGCACAACTTTGTTCATAGAAACATTATTCTTAATAGCCAGAATCTAGAAAGAACCTAAATGCCCCTCAACTGAAGAATGGATAAAGAAAATGTGGCACATTTACACAATGGAGTACTATTTGGAGAAAAAAATGACATCTTGAAATTTGCAGACAAATGGATGAAACTAGAAAAAAATATCCTGAGTGAGGTAACCCAGACCCAGAAAAACAAACAAATATGTACTCAATCATAAGTGGATATTAGACAAGCAAAAGGATAACCAGCCCACAGTCCACAACCCTAGAGAAGACAGGAAACAAGGAGAGACCTAAGAGAGACATACATGGATTCCCACTCCACCCCCACAGCCCCAGGAAGGGGAAGTAGACAAGTTCTCCTTAGTAAATTGACAGCATGGGGGGAGGAGGGATGGTAGGGGAGTGGGGAGAAAAGAAGGAGAGCGTGGAGGAGAACATGAGGGATTGAGAAGATCGAGTTGGGTAAAGGATAGACTGGGAGAGCAAGGAAAGAGATACCTTGAAAGAGGGAGCCATAGTGGGATTAGCAAGAAACCAGGCACTAGGGAATCTCCCAGGAAACCACAAGGGTGACCCCAGCTAAGGATCTAAGCCATTGTGGAGAGAGTACCTAACCTGCCCTTCCCCTGTAACAAGATTGATGACTACCTTAGTTGTCATCATGGAACCTTCATCAAGTAGTTGATGGAAGCAGATGCCGAGACCCACAGCTAAGCACTGGGCCAAACTCCTGGAATCCAGTCACAGAGAGGGAGGAGTGACATGACTAGCAAAGGGGTCAAGGCCATGGTGGGGACACCCACAGACACAGCGGACGACCCCAGACTGACAGCTGAAGAACCAGCATAAGACCAAACTGGTTTTATGAATGAAGTGACAGTTGTGTGGCATGGGCAGTTGGTGGAACCACTAACAGTGGAACCAGTATTTATCCTTAGTGCATGAACTGGTTCTTTGGAGCCCATTCCCTAAGAAGGGATACCTTGCTCAGCTTAGACACAGTGGGGAGGGCCTTGGTCCTGCCTCAAGGGATGCGACAGACTTGGTTGACTCCCCAAGGGAGGACTCACCCTCTCTGAGGTGATCTAGAAAAAAACATATTGAGTGAGGTAATCCAGAAAAACAAATATAATATGTACTCATAGGTGGCCTTTATACATAAAGCAAAAAAACCAGCCTACAATCCACAACCCCAGAGAACCTAGACAACAAAGAGGACCCTAAGAGAGACATATGTGGATCTAAATAGGAAGGCGAAAAAAGAGAAGATCTCCTGAGTAAATTGGGAGTGTAGGGGTCACAGGAGAGGGAAAAAGGGCAGAAGGGGAGAAGGGGAGAAGGGAAGAAGGGGAGAAGGGAGAAAGGAAAGGGAGCAGAGAAAAATGCACAGTGCAATAAAAGCAATAAAAAAGATAAAATAAGATAGTTTTAAAAATAGATGAAAAATATTGGTTTGAATAATAAAAAAGAACATCTTTAAATTGTCAGTGTTACCAAAAAGCAAGGAAATGCTGAGAAACTGTCGGCCTAGAGAGACATAAGGAAATGGGGTGAATTCATCTGATCTTACTAAGGGTGTTGGGATAAAGGAGACATAAGCTAAAAATGATGTACCAATATTGTCTTGTTGATAGTAACACACGTAATACATGTGCTTTGCTAATAACTGCCTGCAGGGCCTGTGGGATTGTTCAATGGCTTGCATTTGCTGTGCAAGCATAATGACCCACATTCAGAATCTGAGTCACCGTGGAAGAGAACCAACTCCACTAAGTTGTCCTTTGACATTCACATCCTAGCTGTGCCCACAAATGTGCCTTGTACATACTCACAGAAGGATACATTATAGTGACACAAGGCATGGCTGGGCTGTGACGAAGCCAAGTAGAAGTCTGTGCTGAAAACTCCCAAGGGAACCTACGAATGGAAGGTGTTCTTCCTGAAGGAAAGAATAAGACACATGGGAACCCCCTGAATTTTATTCTTAACTTCTGTTAACTTATCACTAGATAAAATGTTTCATTGTATTTCTTATGAAAGCAAAACAATATGGAATAACGCAACCAAAAACTTAACAAAAAGAAAGGAAAGAGGAAGGACGGGAGAAAGAAAGAAGTACTTAATTTCCTTACTACTTGGTAAATTTTCTTTGTATATTTGATTTGGTATAGCATACATTTTAAAACAGTACTATTGAATGAATGTGTATGTTTGTCTTTTAGGCATCATTAGTCACACACACAGAAATCATTTGTGGAAAAATAATTTAGATGCCTTTAGAAATTATAATGCTGATTTAATTTAATATGGTAATCAGAATTAAAATGAAATTTCTCTATGGCCCACAGATGGGGCTATGTGACACCGCCTTGTGAGGGAGGAAGGGCAACAGCTGAGGATTCATGCTCTTGGTGGCAGCTGATGACTCTCCAAATCTTCCGAGTGGTCCTTATGTGTAACTGTACCATTTGCTGTGGCAGGTCTTTTAGATGCTTACCAAAGCTCATGGGAATGACAGAAGACAGTAAAAGCACTATGACATACCACATGGTTAAGCTCTGCCACATGCTAATACATTTCTTATTTGATTCTTGTCTTCTGTTTAAAACTCTTGGGCCTAAGAACAGAGACAACCAGCATTCCCTTCTTTCCCCCGATTTATACAACAGCTTGCATACACAGCCACTGACAAGGCAACGGCTGGAACTTTTATCTCACACAAACTGCCCAGTTGTTTTAAGCCTGGTGTATATTAGAGTATGTCCCAGAAATGTGGTATTATTTCCAGGTCATAGTGGATGAATAAATTGGTGTTCATTCCTGTTCTCTTAGGAAACTGATGAGAGCGTTGGAGATAAGAGAAAAAAGGGCTCCGATAACACAGACTTAGAAAGACTGAATTCTCGTCATTAATAAAGGTGACTCTTGAATCCACCAAGGTTGATTCAGACAGCAGTCAGTTCTGGCTGGTAGCCAGATAGCAGATCGTGCTGGGCTGGAGAAGCTTGTGTGACCTCAGGGAGAGCAAGTGCAGGGCCTCCGCCAAGCAGCTAGAGAAGGAGGTGACCGCGTGCAAGAAACTGAAAGCACAGTGGGCAATGATGATGTCAGAAGTTTGGGCTCAAAACCCCCAAGTGTACAAGAGACTAGAGCCTATGGAAGACGACGGTTAGGGGTGGTGCTTGATGCCACCGTCCACTGCTTCAATGTCGTGCTGGAGTGACAGACCTGTGTTTGAACTGAAGGTACACTGATTGGAAAGTGTAGAGGTGATGTCAAGCTTATCTGTGACCTGAAGGGTCAGCTGCTATGCCTTTTTTATGACCTCACTATCCCTTTTGCTCCATATTTGGCATGAACAAACTGACCACATAGCTAAGGCGTACTGCTGGGTTAACCCAGGTATGACCCAACGCCATTATGGTGAATTCTTTTTTTTTTTTTTCTGGTTTTTTGAGACAGAATTTCTCTGTGTAACAGTCCTAGGAATCCTGGAACTTGCTTTGTGGCCTTGAACTCACTGAGATCCACCTGCCTCTGCCTTCCAAGTGCTGGATTAAAGGTGTGTGTCACTACCGCCCGGCTTATTATGGTTAATTCTACCAGTGTAATTTTGGCAATGCTTGTCAGTTTGACTTTCTGATTCCTGATTCAGAAGTTCAAAGATCATGTATGAGATCCTGATTTCACTTCATACAGGCAGCTTTCTGGTCAAGGGAAATGATCTGTGCATCCTGGGTGGGATGTTCGCCATCTGTGGTGTTCCTGAGAGGAAGTTCTGTACCATCTGTTCCTCAGTGGACAAGCCGAATAAGGAATCCTGGAAGAAAAGGAAGTATGAGATGATGAAAGAGAAGGGTCTTGCAACCAAAGCAGCTGACGTCACTGGGGACTATGTCTTCAGCATACTGGGGAATTCTGTTCTAGGATCCTCCTCTATGCCCCAAAAATTAGGGATTCAAGGGCTTGGAGGACCTAAAGCTGTTGTCTGAGTATCTCACCCTATTTGACATTGACGACCCAAACTCCTTTAACCCGAGCCCTGCTTGGGAGCTGAGCCGCATACATACATACGAGGTTCATCTATGAAGCATACATACATACGAGGTTCATCTATGAAGCAATCCTGCCACAGACCCCACCCACATATGGGAAGAACCTTTAGGTGTGGATAGTATGACAGTATAGCTGCTGGAGTATGTAAAAACGGGCTAGCAGGCATGCTTGACCCCAAAGTATGCAAGATGCCACGCACAGGGATCAGCTTTGGACCAGGGGTAGTTTGTTCCACTGTTGAGTAAAGATTAGAGGCTTTGGAGGAAACAGTATGGACCACAGAGACACAGGTGCTTCTGGCTTCTGCACAGAAGAAGCTTCAGAAGGTGAGATTGAAGCTTTTCCCAGAGCTACAGGATTCTGGGGTCAAGGCAGAGCTTCTCTCCAAGAAGAACCCAAAGTTACTGAAACAGCAGTGGTGCTTTGAGGAAGCAGTGGCCATCACTGCAAGCAGGAACTCAAGGATGGTGTCAGTGTCATGGCGGTCAGGTCAATGACAGACGGGGTAGAGGTGCAAGTACAAAGAGAAGATCTTGTGGAGGAGACAGGAAGGAGAATAACTCAGTTTCCCTGAGTCTGTTGAGCTGAGTGAACTAACAGGAAACAGGACTGGCGTTATTTGAGCCAAAACAAAACTACATAGGAGCTTAGTCTGCACATCCCTATCCTAACAGAAGACAGGGATGGTCAGAACAAAGGCTTTTTGCTTTATTATTATTTTATTATTTGTAGTCCCTGACAATAATAATAATAATAATAATAATATAATGGCCAGATACTCCACTTTCTCTGTGGGTGGCAGCAGAGTATAGGTGGGCTAATCAAGTCTCTGCCTCCTGAGCTCCTGGGTTGGAACTGAGATGGCCTCATTGCAGAGCCATACACCAACTGGAACAGATGACTCCCTGCAACCTATCACCAAAAGTCCCATAATTGGGTTGACAATCATAGGGAGGAAGGAGGGAAAGGATTCTAGGCAAAACAAGAAAGAAATGTACTCTTTTCCCTACAGGGACTCGCGTGCAATAAGTGTGGTTAGTATCAGAAACCACAAAGCCAACTAGAAAAATAGCTTTAAAATGGCAGGGTAGATGGCAAATTAAAGAAGCTGTACCAGTTGTCCTTTGTGAAGGCTGGGGGTGAGGATAGGGCTAGGAGTATATTCTCAGAGTAAAGTAGGAATCCCATATATCCAGCAGATTGGAAGGCCGGGTACAGGGACAGCAATTTTAAAAAAAAAAACAATTTTGAGAGCTCATAGTGAATAATGGATTTTTACCTGTGGTTAGCGAACTCCTGTGTGGAGAGAGGAGCTGGCAAATGCATTTCTACTGTGTGATGACACATCGGAGAGGAGAGACACTGACTAGCTCAGCATCTGAAATCCATTCACCCAAGTACCCAGACTTGTGCACATGTAAACTCATGGGACTAATTCCTCAGATCACAAATATTTATTTAGTACTTTCCTCAAGAGTGGGGTTATTAAAAGAGCAAAGTCTAGTCTTCTTGAGATAGGACTATATAGTCGTTTATACAATTTGGGAGAAAGGATGCTGTTGGCTAACGACATACTCAGGGTGGTGGTTTGAATGTGAAATGTCCTGCATTGGTTTGGGTATTAAACCACTTGGTCCAGTTTATTTCCTTGTCTGATTGTTCTGCAAATCACAGCCCCATCTGGATGAAATCTACATGGAAATCATGTCTTATTGACTTTTCCCCTTACATTGAATAGCATTCATGATTCTGAACATCCCAAGTTCTACCCAGCAAAATCTATTAAACCACACATTATTCCAGCCTCAATTTATCTCCTCAGGAATCAGCCCACATTTGTGTTTGATTCAGATAATGATAATGTAGTTCACACAACCCAAACTCAAAGCCAACTCAACCCAAACAGCAGGTGCTGAAGGTTAAATTGTTCTACATTAGAATACTGGCTCAGGAGAGCTGGTTTGCTAGTAACTAGTTGTGTGATGTCTGGCAATTGCTTTTAGCTTTAAGGAGGCTTAAATGTAAAGTTAGACAAATGGAGAGGTAACCTCCATTTGATAAGACCCAATGTATGTTTTTTATTTATTGAGGAATTCTATAGTGTTTGTTTGCTTTTAAAAAGTAATTTATTATTAACAGTCACTCACTGGAGGCTAATATATGCCACCTTTTCTAATCCTATAGCAGCTCCCAGAAGGCATTATTCCCATCTTCCAGACTGAAAGACTCAAGAGACACAAAGCAGTACATTTGCTATACACAGGAAAAGAGTCAAAATCAGTAAAAGAATTTCAATGCAATCCAATCTCTAAGCTCTTAATTAAAGCTTCCTATTGGCTAAAGGAAGGATAATTACATGTGGATATGTTGTATTATTTATTCACTTAGAACAGAATAGAATAACATGTTAGCAGGGTGGCAAGGTGGCTCAGTGGGTAAAAACATCCCCTGACAAGCTTGATTACCTGTGAACTTGACTGACCCCCAAGCAAGAGAAAGAGAACCAATGAACAAGTTGTTCTATGACCTCTATGTGAGGGTGCACCCACAGATATCATACAAATAAGTTTTTAAAAAGAGAATAATATGTCAGCTTCTACAAATGATAAATAGGTTATCCTTCAGAGGAAATGGTGCTCAGGGAAAAAAAGAACTTCCAAGGTACTATGAGTATGAAGGGTGAAGATGTTGGGTGTGATGGGAGCCAGGATCTGGAGGAGCACATGATGACCAGATTCTCATCATCCGGGAAAAACTCGTACATATGATCAGTCACATGAGCACCTGCGTGGAACTTATAAAACTCCAACTGATGGCCAGCAAGGCTGGACTTCCTCTGTCCTCTACTTCCCTCTAAGTTCCCATAGCCCTCTCAGCTCATTGGTCATGCTGTATTCATCCTTCCCTTCCCTCTCAGGCCTGTTGTGACTCTACCCTTTGCCTGAGATACTTTCCTGTGCACCCTTGATGGCTGCTACCTCAGATCATTTAGATTTTAATCCACACGTGACATCTTTAGAAAGATACTGTTTTAATTTGAGCGTCCCCCCTCCACTATTTAGCACAGGAATTGCACTCTTTCTTATGGGCATTATAATTTTTCAGTATTTTATCTGTATGTTTGCTGCTACAGTTAGGGAATGGGCTCTGTGGTACCTGGGGCCCATCTATCAGGTTCTCGGAGGGATCTCCAGCTGTCAACCTCAATGCAAATGGATGAAAGGATGTTACATGTATCAGTATTTGTTAAAATTCAATTAAGACGTCACTTTCCAAATTTTAGCATTCAGGAGAATCGGAATAGCTGGCCCAGAAGACTGTTGATGTGCATACAATGAACTATTAGAACCCGCTCTAAAAACGAGGGGCTTCAGCATTATTTACAGAGGGAAACTGACTTACCTCCCAGAAGGAGAAAGTGTAATCACTTAAACGTAATTACAGGGTCTCATTATAAAGAGACTAATCTTAGCTCAGACTTTACAGAGTCTAGTAATGATGAGTGAAGAATGTTCAGCTAAAAATAAAACGTACTAACTGGGGAGTGAAGATCTTCCAGAAGTGTTCTGAAATGTTGTCAACTACTTCTGCTTAAGTGAGTGTGTGCTTAGCTGCTGACCTGTTGAGGAACCAGGAAAGGGTAATGCAGGTTTTTCTTCAGTTACATGCCTTTCACCACTAAGTTTTTAAGCAATGTTGTTTCTTCAACACTCAATCAATTCAAACCCTGGGTAACTAGGAGAAGGGTGCTATTTCTCTCTTTCTGCTCTCAGTTGCCTTGCTATGGGTCATAGCACATCCAGGGCCAAGCTGGGGCTAGTGCTCAGGAATGATGTCTTGTGGAGGAGATCGTAAGCCCTGTGGAAATGGAGTCAGCCTGGTCCTTGGCAAGGTTAGTTGCTGCTTTTCTCGGAGGCAGGGTGTAGTGTGTCTTAAGGAAGGGCATTTATAGTGATTAAAATTGCTTAGAGCTTGCTTCATTGTGTAATTCTGGTACTGTAGTATGTAATGCTGGCAAGGAGGGAGTAAGAAAGGGACAGAAAATCCCAGATGGCAGCATGGAAGGGCACACAGTACAGATGCCACCTCAAGAGAGGGGCTGTGGCACTAGAAGAGGGGTTGCCAACGGTCAGACTTTTGGTCAGCCGTCCTTGGTGACTCTGACCTCCTAAGGAGGGTGGAGAGCACAGATTCCAAGGGCGGTGACTGCCCATCGCTTTGCTGTCGCTCCACAATTCTTAGGCAAGTTCCCAGAAACAGCCGACAAACGGAGCTTTTGAAATGAGATTGCTCTTCTGAAAAAGAAATTGAAAACTATCTTCTAGAACAAAAAGATGAAGACATGCTAAACATCCACTCTAAAAGCCAGTGGTTCCATTTTTTAGGCATATGCCCTACAAAATGTGCACACAGAGATGCATATTTATATCTATACACACCTGGGGCAGTGTGAAACTGAAGCCCATCAGAATGTCCCCTTTCAGGATGGCACATTCATGCAGTGGAATACCGTGTGCCAATGAAAATGGACACAATGACAGGCAGGTGAGATAAGGCAGGCCACTCGCACACAGTTTTGAGTTAGAAATTCATAAAACCCAAATACCCTGAAGGACTCCATTTGCATAAAACTCAAAACCAGTAAAAAGTAACTGATGACCTTTAAAGACAGGAAGGTGGAGCTCTCTGGAGAGGAGGGCGGGTGTGCAAGATAGGGTCCGGTTAGGGCTAGAATATGAAGGTGCCTGTAGGGCTGGTGATAATCCACCTGGTGAAAATCCGTCAGGCTTTACGCCTAACAATTTTGCACATTTTCCAAATGTATGGTATAGTTTAGTAAAACGTTAAGTTTCAGAAGCAATACTGCCTTCTGAAGTAACAGGGGGCACTGGTTGGAGTCAGTAGGGATCAGCAGGGCCCTGGGTTCCGGCTTGTGTTGGGGGCTTCAGAGAGCATGAGCGTGACTGTCTCCATTCTAAGAACAAGTGTAGGGACGAGAATAACCTGCGACTGATGGAGCATTGGCTTTTTCTTGTTGTCGACAGGGTTTTCTAAATCGGGTCCAAGAAAGTAACCATGTCTCTCGCCATATCTTCAGGAACCCATGCTACAGTGCATTAAGCATTTTCTAGGAACTGGTGGCCACAGTCCTTGTGTTGGATGAGGGAATGACACAGAGGGTACCAATATGGCTATAAACCTGGCACCTGGATTTAAAGCACATGAAACAGCTATTCCCTTGACCTGAGGCCTAGCTCGGCAGCTGACCTTATATATATTTTTTATTTTTAAATTAAGTAACCCTGGGCTTCTCTGACAGGGAGGTGAGATGGTGAAGGCCAGGAAGAAGGCAAAATGGAGTGGCAGTGTCCTGTTCTCATACATTAACAAGACAGGTGGAGTCACGAGCAAGTATACATGTTGATTCCTGTCAAGTGAGACTGGTTACAGCGCGAACACACGGGCTGCCCTGGAGGTGAGTCCCCTGGGAACGCTTCCCACTCAGATGAATAAACGAAGGCTCTTCGGAGCTGTGTCTTGTGTGTTGCGGTCCTCCCTGGTGCCCTTTGACAGTTAGGACTCTTGTAGTTTCAGTGCCTACCAGTCCATGTCTCAGCTCGCAGGGTGCACGTTGCCCTGCCTTGGGGACGTGCACAGAAGAACTGGATTGCTGTTTGTTGAAATGGATGGTGTTTCTCACGAGTCCCATTTCAATAATCTTCTAGAAAAGCAATGCTGAGTGTGGGATTGGGAAGGGCAAGACAACATGTCTAAATAAATAGCAGGCTGTCCCTCAGCACCTGCTGGCTCACAGCGCTACAGTGTTTCTTGGCTTTATATTTCCTCTCTTTTCTTAAGCAAACAGAGTCTGACAGTGCTTAAACAGATACAGAATTTTAAATCTGAATGCTCAGGAAATGGGGTCTTTGAAATTCTAAAGCTGTGATGCAGTCCCTTGAGAAGTGGAAACTTCCAACAAAACCTTTTACTCTGTTCAATCTTTGTTCAGCTCTATGTGACTTTGGTTTCCCTGCAAATTTCCTCTTCTGAGATGCACATCTGCTCTTGTACTTTCAAGGCTGAGCTCTACCATAACTCGTGTGTGGGAACCATCTCCAGGCCTATCGGTCTAAAAAGCCAAGATGTTCCTACTCTGGAAGAAGACTTTCCAGGCCTGGGGGACAAGGAGACATGGGCTCAGAGTGATAAGTCAAACGTTTGATCTGGTTCCATTTCCTCCTCACATTGGAAACACTATTCTTTTAAATATTTATTTTTATTTTATATACATTGGTAGCCTGTAAGTATGTCTGTATGCAGGAATCAGATTCCCTGGAACAGGAGTTACGGACAGTTGTGTGTTCTGGGAGGAATTGAACCCAGGTTCTCTGGAAGAACAGCCAGTGCTCTTAACTGCTGAGCCATCTCTCCAGCCTAGAAATGCTATTTTTACGTGAAGAAGACAGAGACCATGTGGAACAACTCTTTTTATAAGAGTGTACTTACTTTCATCATGCTTCTTCTCATGAGTTTTTCTATTAGTACAATTTTTTGAGAGAAAGAATTAGGGAATGACCAAAAGGATTGCTCATGTTCTGTCATGAAACCAAGAGCTGACTTTGACCTATGAGTTATGTAAACAATCTCCAGCCTTCAAGAAATGCACATTAACTTTAATAGGGAAGAATTAACCATGCTATTAACGCTTATCTTTCATAGGCTGCAGCCTGTCCGCTTTGATCATTCTACTTTTACCCATCAATAGTTTTATCCCGTCCTTCTCTGGCTTAAAAAAGAAAAGATGCATTTGGTTAGATTTATTCTAATCATTAACATTAATGTCTAATACACAGAATGGCATTTTCAGTTCAGTGTCTACTTTTCTTAGAGAAGATTCATTACAAAATCTCTGTTATAAAGCCGTTCTGGTTGACTCATTACTATCACCATGCTCACACTTTGTGTATTTGTACAATGATTCTGGGATTTAAAGGACGGTTATAACCAAACGATCCCTACCCAAATATTCTCCGTTGAAAGCCTCAGCCATCCCAAGCTCTTGGGCTTCAGCTTTATCTGGGAAGCACAGAGCAGAAGTTGGTAGCATAAGAATGTTACTCATTATGACGTGGCAGCTAGGCTTGGCCTGAGAGAATTCCCATATCACTTTAAGAAAATCAGTTAGGAACTCTCACCCCCTGATCGGGGGAAGATACTCTTTAAGGGATAAATGTTTTGTAGATCAATTTGGCAATATCCAGTGGAGGTGAAATGGTATATATCTTACAGTCTATTAAATTTGAGGCTCAAGTATATGAATTAGTGATGCCCAACCGTGGCAGCATGGAAATATGCGCCGCAGAGGTTAGAGAAAGATTTAGTGTACACAAGATGAATACACAATGGGTAAAAACATAAACCACTGAAAATGTGAACCATTGATAAAATTAACTCAATGTAATAATCTTGAGCAAAAGTGAACAAAATAGCAGAGCAGAGATTCACATTTTCCATTGAAAGAGTGAAGATCAAGTAACAGAAGTGTATTTGTCTGTAAATTTGAATATGTAACACATTATTATATTGTTTAATATTAATGTTTCATTCACAGGCATGTCCAACCAGTGGCCCGAGGGCTGTGCATGTA
This sequence comes from Ondatra zibethicus, assembly GCA_004026605.1. Lineage (NCBI taxonomy): Eukaryota > Metazoa > Chordata > Mammalia > Rodentia > Cricetidae > Ondatra > Ondatra zibethicus. The sequence goes on from PVIU01018021.1 coordinate 22,403, forward strand.
CCACAGAACTGCTATGAATATGGCCAAACTCAAAAGTCACCAACTTTTTTACATGTTATGAGTTTTGTTTATTTTGCTTTTAGATGACGTCACCAACTTTTTTACATATTATGAGTTTTGTTTATTTTGTTTTTAGGTGACACTGTTGTATCACAACACCAAGATGTGTATCATAATAATATATTATACTAGCAATATATATATTATATATAATTATTACCAAAATAGTAATAGTATATACTATAGAATACATATAGTATATATAATTATTAGTTATAATTACAATATAGATAATATATTAATTATATGTAGAATATATTATATACACACTATAATATACATATTATACACCCAGGCTTAGTGTGTGTGTGTGTGTGTATGTGTAATAGGAAATTGCTTGTTTGTTCCTGGCCACCCAGACCCGAAATAATTACACAGAAACTATATTAATTACAACATTGCTTGGCCTATTAGCTCAGGCTTCTTATTAGCTAACTCTTACATCTTAAATTAATCCATTTCTATCAGTCTGTGTATTGGCATGAGGCTGTGGCTTAACTAGTAAGGATTTGGTGCCTATCTCCTTCGGTAGCTACACGGCGTCTCTCTGACTCTTCCTTCTTATCTCCTGCTTATCTCTGCTTGGAATTCCTGCCTTGCTCTATTCTGCACTGCCATAGGCCCAAAGCAGCTTCTTTATTGACCAATGGCAATAAAACATATTCACGGCATAGAGAGGGGAATCCCACATCACCTCCCCTTTTCTGTCTAAATAAAAGGGAAGATTTTAACTTAAACATAGTAAAATTACATATAACAAAACAGGTATCAAGCAAGAATTACAGTTACAATATTTATATCCATTTTATCTTTGATCATAACTAAGGAAAATTATAATTATAACTATCTATTCTTCAGCTCCATCAAAGACTCTAGAAGGATATAATATTACCTAAATTAACAGGAAGTGCATTGTAAACAACTTCCAAAACTCTAGAATTGACAGAGACATATACACATATAAATATGTGTGTGTGTGTGTGTGTGTGTGTGTGTATGTGTTTGTATGCCTTGGTGCATAATAGTATTAATAAAAAGATAAGCCTTAAATTCAAGATAGTTTCTTTGTAGGAGAAATAGAGAGGAAGAGGGAAATGGGTTGAGGGAAAAAGAGAGAGAGGGGGAGGTAGAGAGAGAGAGAGGCAGAGATAGACATTAAACAATTAAAAGAGGTCCAGAGTGGTAACTAGAAGAGTTTTTGTTTGTTTGTTTGTTTTTGTGTTTGGATTTTTCTATTTTTGTTTTCTTGAGACAGAATCTCACTGTGCAGCCTTGGCTGCCCTGTAACTCACTATGTCAACTAGGCTGACTTTAAACTCACAAAGATCCATCTGCCAATTCCTTCCCAATGTTGGGATTAAAATCTGGGCCCTCTACACTGCTTGGCTGTAATGTTTAACTTAGTTGTAAAAACATATTCTTTTGGTACATTTGCCTTTTAGGGCTGCTAATGGAAGGAAGGACTGTGGGGACAAGGGAGGCAAGCTTTGCTTCAGGAAAAGGCACAGCCGCTGTAATTCTTGCCACCAATAATGCTTGTAGACTAAATTTCTTCAGGAAATTTGGAATTTCCCTCATGTTATACCTTGTGTATTCTACCCTTAGTTGGAGGCATACTAGCATGGATGCTTGGAGTCTGCTGTCGGAGAATGGTTGTCTTCTTCTAAATTCTAACATGAACAGCTAATAACTTCCTATGTTCTTTCAGAAATATCAATGATCATAGAGTGACCATTTCAGCATCCAGTTGTCAGAAGCAGCACAGGGACCACATGAGAGCTGTTTGGACATCCATGCAGTGTTGGCTCTGCATGGGGTTGTTCACTGAAATCACCTGGGGAGTTGTTAGAACAAAATGTCTACGCCAGGACTCATTCCTGAAGATTCTGATGCTGGGACCTCATGAGCCCTCATGTTGACAGGGAGCGAGAGATGAAGAAATAGCGCTGAATTGCGGCAGGAGTCTCGAAATGGCTCTAAGTGATTAAATATCCTCAAAGCTTCAGTTGATTATTTTCTGCTATATGAGAAACGCAGGTTTGTGCTTTCCCACGGACCTTCTCCAGTTGACACACGCATGCACGCACGCATGCACGCATTCACATACGCACGCTTGCACACACCCACGGACGCAGGCCAGCCAGCAGGTAGGTTGGTGCTTTCCCACGGAACTTCACCGGTTGGCACCGGCAGGCAGGCAGGTAGGCGGGCAGGTGGGTGGGAGGGCCGGGCGAGCCCGGCTGGGTAGGCAGGCAGGCAATATACATAAAACAAAACAAACAAACAAACAAAACAAAAAACTAGTCAGTATATCGAGAGAATATAGTGAGCTGAAATTCATATTAGGATCAGTTCATATGGATCGCAGAGAAGTAGTTAAGAGTCTGCTATCCAGAGGCATACCCACTATGAACAAAAATGGGGTGGAGGACTCCTCCAGCAACACCCCCGGATGTTAAGCATCCATGACCTCGTGTCATGGCAAGTAGCTGGCAGTGCTTTGGCCATAGCAAATATTTAATGCGAAGTTACTGAATAAACAGATGTACAAACTAATACTAGGAAAGAAAGAATGAAGAGGGAAGCCCAGAGGAAGAATCAGGATGTGAGAAATAAAATTACCTAAGGATTCTTTAAATTTGGAATCTTGACCTTGAGAGTCCCAAGCCTGAATTCTTGTTACTCTCCTCTGGCCTTTGTGGGAAGGGCCGTGTTTCTTTGTAATGTTGATTCTTTCTAATCCTAAACAGGAATAGAAGTGTGTCCTTGCTTTCAGCTCTGGTTTGATTTTACTGATCATTAATTCCCTCCTAGGAAACTGCGTAAGGGTGGATCTACCCACACAGCTGGCCCAACTTTGCCAGGTTCCTTAAGTACACCACCACTAAATAGTCAAGGACATTTCAAGATGAGTTGTGCTTCCATTTTTACTTTCTCAGAGATTCCTTAAGTATCGAGGATAGCATCTGATGAATGACAGTTCTGAGACTATTTTTAATTTCCTTAACTGGCTCAGAAAGCATGTTCCATTCCCACTCCCTGGTGTTTGCGCCTCCGCCCTCTGCCCTGAACAGGTGTGAGCTTGTTCACTGAATCTGCGCTTTCACTCTGAGCCCAGTCGGTGTTAGCTTCCCTACATAAATTCTGGGTAATTGTGCACGTGTGCAGGGGGTTAATCTCAGGATGTTGATGTCACCACAGGTTGAATTCAGTTCTTCTGAGCCCTCCCCTGGGAGGAGTGCTGGCTTCCGTATCTGTCTGCTCAATCAATACTGCACGGACTGATTTCTCCTCAACTTGTTATGGACAGCATTAGAGGAAAGATTCCAGCTAATGTGGAAGGAGAGCAGACTGAAAAACATGTGCCCAAGTGTGTCAGAAAAGTGAGAACAAAAAGAAAAACTTAAGATAAGGATTGATCTTTTTTTTAGATTTTTGTATTAGACCAAATGTCAAGTGTGGTGCTTTAACTAAGAATGACTCCAATAAGCTCATATATTTGAATGTTTACCCATCAGGGAGAGGCGCTATTGGGAGGTGTGGCATTGTTGTAGTAGGTGTGGCCTTGTTAAAGGAACTGTGTCACTTGGGGTGGACTTTGGGATTTCAGGAGCCCAAGCTATGTTCTCTCTTTCCCTCTCCCTCTTCCTTTCCCTTCTCGCCCTGCTGCCTGCAGATCCGGATGTAGGACTCTCAGCTCCTTCTCCAGCACCGTGTCTGCCTACCTGCTGCCATGCTTCCCACCATGAAGACAGTGAACAGAACTTCTGAACTCTAAGCCAGTCCCAGTTAAATGGTTCCCGTTATAAGAGTTGCTGTGGTCATAGTATTTCTTCACAGCAAGTGTCTCGTCACTCACCAACACAATTAGGAGACAAGGCTTCCTCCCTTTTGCATTGCAAATAGAAAAGAAAGATTTATAAAATATATGGTGTCTTTTATTTTCTAGTTTAAAAATTATTATTTGTTTGCTGTGACAGTGTTAGTGTCAGTTTGACAAGATGTATAATCAGCTGGGAGATGGGACTTTGGGCATGCCAGTAGTGATTATACAGATTATGCTAATTGTGTGGAAAGGCCATTACTGTGGGTGACACCATTCCTTAGGCAAGGGATCCTAGGTATAAAGGTATAAAGTAGAGGAAGGAGTTGAACACTAGAATGCATGCATTTATTGCTCCCTTCTGACTCCAGATGCAATGTGACCTGCTTTCTCTAGCTCTTTCTACTGTAACTTCACTTAATACCAAAAAAAAAAAAATTATGTGCAAGTGTTCAGGTCTCTGTTTATCTAAAAAAAAATGTTTTCTTAACACAATGATGTATCCGTAGACATAGAAACAATAGCTCAATTCCATCTGGAACAGCAACATAAACATTGACTGCCCATGCACAGGATGCCACGGTGAGACTGGGAGGTGGCAGGAAAATGATGAGGTTGTTGCTTCCTATAACAGTGTGGTACAAGTGGTAGACTGAGGAGTATCTGAAAGTAACGGAGACAATTGAGTCTTCTTCGGTAATCCAGGTGAATTTAGATGAAAGGATAGAAGAGCAAGAGATTAATTATGACTGAGAATAACCATGGATTTGGGACTCTCAAAGAACACCAAGTGGGTTTTTAACTCCAAGTGACTCATAGGCCTGAAGGTAAATTACAAAGCCATAAATCTGAGTGACATGAGAGGAAACCGAGGTGATCTGGAGTACAATAGTGACCTTTCAGCTATAACACCAGAAATAGATCCATGAAGAGACTGTTTATAAGTTGGAGTTTGTTAAAATTAAGGATGTTTTAACCATACTGTAAAGAGAATGAGAAGACAAGGCGTGGAGGGGAGAAATATCTGCAACGGCAGCTGATGAAGAACTGTTACCCAGCGCTCAAGAGCTCTTCCATGAGTAGGCACTGGGAACCTACGAGAAATCTCTACACCTTCCTTTGAATTTTGCCATGAGATAAAACTGCCCTCAGAAATACAATCTCCTATGTATACTGAAAAGAAAGAAGACAGAGAGAAAAAGACAAATAGATAGATGTGTTGATAAATACATACTCAAACATATAGAAAGACCAAAATATTATCAACTATGTAAATTCTCCTGCATCTTTTAACTCGGATTTGTTTGAAGGATATATCCACATATGCACATATCAAGGCAATCCAATTTTGAGACTGTGATCTTTCATCATATAAATGTAATGTAATCTATTTTTCTAGCTCCTTTTGATGATATAATGACCATAATGTTATATAAGTTTTTTTGTACTCGCCAGAGTGTAAAATGGACTTACTTGTCCTTGCATATGGACATCATCAACTTTGTAAGGTATTACTGTATTGGCTTTCAAAGATGGACCCTAAATACCCTTTTTTTTCAGTGTATAAGATCCCAGAACTAAAAATTCTCACTAAAACTTAATTTTAAAAATTTCATTATCTTGATGTATTGGAATAATATATTAATATTATATTATATTTTAATTTGTGTGTCAGTTAGGATTGATGTTGACTGTTTCTAGTGTATACTAACAGGCCATTTATATTTACCTTTTGTGAATTCTCTACATAGAGAGTTTTCCCATTTTATAGCAAGACTTTAACATGCCTTTCTCATTTCCTTATAGGAAATAATTATTTTGTAAGTATGAATATTTATAAATATGTTTTATACAGATTTATTTTTAAGACAAGCTGAACTATCATGATATAGTCTATTATTATGTATCCTAGACTTTTCTTGAAGCTGTGATCTTCCCCTCTCAACTCCCCAAGTGTTGGGATTATAGGTAGGTACCACCATGTCCATCCTATATTCTCTTAATTTAAATTTGTTCAGTCCTTTCCTTTATGATTTATTTATGAGAAGTCACTGTTGGGGCTGGAGAGATGGCACAGCAGTTAAGAACACTTATAGCTCTGGCAGAGACCCATGATTTGGTTCCCAGGACCCATGTAGAGTGGCTCACAACCACCTCTAATTCTAGTTCCAATACCCTCTTCTGGCCTCCGCAAGAACCTGCACACATGTGGTGCATATACATATACTCAGGTATATGCACACACATTTTATATAGAACAAAATAAATCTTTTAAAAAAGCAATCCTTGTTAAGAAATCTTTTCCTAAGCCAAAATTTAAAATGTTTCCCTTTATTCTTTTTTTTTTTTTTTTTTTTTTTTTTTTTTTTTTTTTTTTTTTTTTTTTTTTTTTTTTTTTTTTTTTTTTTTTTTTTTTTTTTTTTTTTTTTTTTTTTTTTTTTTGGTTTTTCGAGACAGGGTTTCTCTGTGGCTTTGGAGCCTGTCCTGGAACTAGCTCGAGGCAGGAGGATCTCTGTGTGTTCGAGGCCAGCCTGGGATTAAAGGCGTGCGCCACCACCGCTTGGCTTCCCTTTATTCTTATATTGATCTCTGAACTTTTTATTTTTTTTAAATATTTATTTATTTATTATGTATACAATATTCTGTCTGTGTGTATGCCTGCAGGCCAGAAGAGGGCACCAGACCCCATTAAAGATGATTGTGAACCACCATGTGGTTGCTGGGAATTGAACTCAGGACCTTTGGGAGAGCAGGCAATGCTCTTAACCTCTGAGCCATCCCTCCAGCCCCTGAACTTTTTATTTTTGAATATGATATAAAACTTGAATAAATTTTTCCCAAGTAGAAAATAAAATGCTTCAATACTAGGTATTAAATATGTCATTTTCCTACTGATGTCTAATAATACAGATATATAGAAAGCTTCTATTTATTTGAAAATCTATTTCTAGAGTTTCTGTTGTCCTTGCTTGATTTCTTTTTCCATAGTTGTAAAATCTCCAGAAATAGTCTCTACATTTATATACTGACCATGCTGTATAGAAAAGTGATTATTCTCAACAAGAGAAATATATTCAAGTGTGAAGATTGTTGTGGTTGATTTACATAAATTTAGCATCAGGTGAACAACCCACAGAAGAGCCTCTGGCCTCCTTACCTCTTCATTTCCCTGACTCTCAGGTCATGATGAAGAAATCAGACCCTGGGGGCTGGATCTCTTCTTTCTAATTTGAGCTTCACAAATGGTACTTAGCAAGCTTGAAGGTCACTGCTGATGAACAACTTGGAATGTGGCTATTAATATTCACAGGACATGCCTATGCTAAGTGACAAGATTGTAAGATACTCCAAAAGCCATGCTATAGCAATTCCTGATAGCATTAACTGTTTCCAATAAAATCCCATTAAAGCAGACAATTACCACCATAATGACAACATTGGATAATTCATCTCCCTGGGATTTTATGAAGGAGCGAATCTAAAGTGCATAAACCTTTGTCATCTGAGAGATGGTTATTATATTTTCTTTATTCGATTCCCCTTCCTGCTTCTTTTTTCATGGTCAATTAACAGTTTTACACTGTTCGACAACTAACTTTGAAAATGCTTCCAACCCATTTCACTACAAGTTCAGCAGTAAGGCAGTTTTTATTGATCCACCTACTGCAAACACTCAAGTGTATATTTTCGTTCCTTTCATTTCCTTAGAGTTGTTGATGGGATCTGAGATTGTATATAAAGATCACCATTTTCATGGGTTGTTGTCAGAAAACCATTTCTACATATTAGCCAAAGTCCCAGCACATGTGTACAAATATTTATTTTCTTCTTCCTTCTGTTTGGACGGACTGGACGCATTATGCCTTTGAATGAAAATTTCAAAACGACGCAGCTGATAATGTTACATTACCATACAGTCTCTGCCTCTATGTTGCAAGAAGCCCGTGGAGTCTACTCAGTGTAGCTGTCTGAAGTAGGTAAGGAAGGGGTTCATCCTGTACCTCCTGCTCCACCCCCGTGTCTCTGCCCCAGCTCCTTCTCTGAGGAAATAATTTTAGTGTGAACACAGGAGACAAGAGGACATTCATTTTCCCCTCTGTCTATGAAAATAGCAACAGGTTGCGGTGTCATTTTCTTTCTTAAGAATTTACTGAAAATTGGGGCTGGAGAGATGGCTCAGTGGTTAAGAGCACTGGTTGCTCTTCCAGAGGTCCTGAGTTCAATTCCCAGCAACCACATGGTGGCTCACACAACCATCTGTAATGAGATCTGGCACCCTCCTCTGGCGTGTGGGCATACACGGAGGCAGAATGATGTATACATAATAAATAAATCTAAACAAAATAATTTACTGAAAATGTCATGTTTTTTGTGTAACTTTACTTTTGCTCAGATTAGACATTTCTTCTATTACCTGAGGTAATAATTTTCAGTGGGGAATCGGAGGCAAGAGAGGTTAAGAATACGGATGGGATGAGAAGCTTCCTCTAGAACTTCTCACTTTAGAAGTGTGGCGACAAGTGCGTTAACAGTCACCCATGCGTGAGTCGTCCTGGAGCCAGGCCTGCATACTCTGCAAAGGACCTCAAGTGTTTCTGGGACATAAGCAAAGTGATTGTCAAACAAGGTCATACGTGTCAGAACTGGGCTAAAAAAAGTAATAATGAGTTGAATAAATAATAGTGTGACCAGTTAAAGTAGGGGCAAGAGGCTAAACCATCTTAGGGTTTCCTTCACTGAAAAAATGCCGGCTCAGAAGAAATGCCTCAGTCCATCTTTGTTATTTCCCTGTTGACAGGTTTCTGATTAGAATTCTTAGTGTTCTCTTAATTTCATAATGATCCTTTATCCAACAGCTGCAGAGTGTTTTCTTTAATTAGTTTGTATTTGTTCTGTAAAATGTTGCTAAATAGAGGTGATTTATAATAAGAATTAATATCTGCTCCCAATTGTTTAAATATCTGATCCCAGACTGTATCTTAATATCTACATTTATTTACTTCTACATAAAGTTCTGAAGGTCTGTAGGAAGCATTAATATGTAAAATGTAGCAGGAAGGTCTCAGGCCATGCACGTGCTTTTTCAAATTGGAGCTTTTGAGGCTGTATGAAGCTCGGTTCCAAATACAGTACGTAATTGGAATTGCATCTAATTGAAAGCTGTTGGAGAATACAATGGTGCTGAAACTGGTATTTGTGTAATTACTTCTAAAAGTGCATCTTCTCATTTGTAGAGGGGATTGAAAGGGAACAGGACAAAGCTCCAACTATGCTATGAAAATGATGGCCAGCTGAATTTCGTTTCCTGAGATTATGTGAACAATATTCTATTCTGCTAAGTAGCTCAGAATAAAAAATAAATGAAGGGAACAGTGCGTGGCAATGGCAGGGGATGCTTGTAGCAATGAGACAGCTGGAATGGAGGACACTGTCCTACTAACAACCTAGATAGCTCAATAACAGTGTGTGCTCTTTTTTAGGTTGCTGCCAATTTGGAGACGTGTAGCTGCGGGAAGTTGCTACATTCAAGCATCATCTTAACAAACGTGTATTGTAGAATACACACCATTTTCTACTGCCCTGGCAAACCTGAGGAGAGTTTTATTAGCATATCTAACAGGTGCACGCTCTCTCTCACACACACACATACACAGCTCCTGCTCATACAGATTTTAAGGAAGCCTCTATGTGGCAATGTACTTTGCTGCAGGTACAAACTTAGATCTGATGGTCAGTGCAGATCCATCCTAGCCAGAACCCAGAGGAATGTTCCAGCCACATGTTTGTAGCTCCTTTCTGGTAGTCTCACCCCAAATTTGAATCCTGGTCTCATACCTCACTTTGATATATCAAAGTAAGTCTTGATTATTCTTTTTACTTTCTTATCCCAAGGTCCAAATTTGATGCAGGGAAAAAGAATCATCTTCCATCTTTCCTTTTGCCAGGGACTGCATGAAATTTTGGAGCTTGTCTTTTTTTGTTTTGTTTTATTACTTTATAAATAACACCAATCAAAATTTCCACTTCCTCCCCTCCTCCCACTTCCCTCCCTTCCCCCACTCCCCCTCTCCTCTCCTCTCCCACTTCAGTCCTAAGAGAGGGCAGGGTACCCTGACCTGTGGAAGTCCAAGGCCCTTCCCCCTCCATCCAGGCCTAGGAAGGTGTGCATACAAATAGAATAGGATCCCAAAAGCCAGCACATGCAGTAGAGACAAATCCAGTGCCATTATCATTGGCTTCTCAGTCTGCCCCAATTATCAGCCACATTCAGAGGGTCCAGTTTGATCCCATGCTCTTTCAGTCCCGGTCCAACTGGATTTGGTGAGCTCCCATTAGCTCAGGCACACTGTCTCCGTGGGTGGACCAACCCTTCGTGGTCCTGATTTCCTTGCTTATCTTCTCCCTCCTTCTGCTCTTCAACTGGATCTTGGGAGCTCAGTCCAGTGCTCCGATGTGGGCCTCTCTGTCTCTATGTCCATCAGTTGTCAGACGAAGGTTCTATGATGATTGTTAAGTTGGGAGCTTGGCCCCAGCCCCTTGCATCTATCCCAGCCCCCAGGCCTGAGAGTTATATTGGTCTGGACTCCAAATCCCAGCAGGCCAGGTCCCACAGGGTATTTAAATGAACTCCCAAAAGAGGAGCGCATGGTTTCTTTTGCTTCCTCCCGGTGGTGGTCTCTTTCGCGGCCTCCCTGTTCCCCCTCGGGGCCACCAGAGAGCACAGAACTCCCATTAAACCTGGATATTTCCTAATTTGGTTTGTTTTGATTTAACTTGATTGGGATTTTGCGTTAGCAGAGAGCTCGTGTTAGGAAATATTCCTAACAGTGATATTCAAGGTAGTCATCAGTCTGAATATGGGACAAGGCCAGTTCAGGCACCCTCTCCTCCACTGCTCAGGGTCCTAGCTGGGGTCATCCTCGTGGACTCCTGGGAACTCTTCTAGAGCCAAGCTTCTTGCCAACCCCAAATTGGCTCCCTCAATTAAGATATCTTCTTCCCTGCTCCCATATCCATCCTTCCTGCATCTCAACCATCCCACTCCTCTAAGCTTTCCCCAATCCTCCCCTTCCCCCTTATCTCTCCCCCTCTCCCCTTCCTTCCACCCTACCCCCACCCCCATGCTCCCAACTTTTGCCTGGCGATCTTGTCTGCTTCCAATTTCCAGGAGGATCTATATATGTTTTTATTTGGGTTCACCTTATTACTTAGCTTCTCTAGGCTTGTGAACTATAGGCTCAATGTCCTTTGTTTATGGCTAGAATCCACTAATGAGTGAGTACATACAATATTCATATTTTTGGATCTGGGTTATCTCACTCAGGACAGTGTTTTTTATTTCCATCCATTTGCATGCAAAATTCAAGATGTCATTGTTTTTTACCACTGAGTAGTACTCTAATGTGTAGATGTGCCACGCTTTCTTTACCTATTCTTCCAATGAGGGGCATCTAGGTTGTTTCCAGGTTCTGACTGTTACAAATAATGTTCATGGTTGAACAAATGCTTTTGTAGTATGATTGGGCATCTCTTGGGTATATTCCCAAGGGTGGTATTGCTGGATTCTGAGGTAGGTTGGAGCTGCCTCTCCTTTCTCTCCCCCCTCTCTTTCTCTCTCCTCTCTCTCTCTCTCTCTCTCTCTCTCTCTCTCTCTCTCTCTCTCTCTCTCTCTCTCTCTCTCTGTCTCTCCTCTTCTCCCCTTCTCCCTCCATCACCCACCTAATAAATGTTTAACTTTACATGGTGTGCCTGGCCGTCTCTTGCCCGCCCGCCACGTGTCTCCCTGCCTGGCTGTCTCTGCCTGGGATTGGCTGCTCTCAGGCCCCCCTCCCCTTCCTGCCTGCTTGGTCTTGGGGACCCGCAGCAAGCTGCTGGGGTCCCATTAAAAAGAAAAAGAACAACATTGGTGCCGCAAGACTCAGGAGATTTTCCCATCCCAGGCCCCAGAATCCTGAGACTGGAATTGCAACCAGGGATTTTCTTGAGAATGACCCACGTGTTACCAATGGTGAGTGTTCCCATTCCGGTCAGCTTAACCGTTTCTTTGAACCCGAGGAATTGATTGGTTGAGCTCCCGGCAATCCCCTAGAGTTCTTAAAGACTGCCCCCAACCATGGTCTTCATGGCAGTGGTTGTTCCCTTTGCTGGCATTCACCTGTGGATTGCTTTCCTCAGCTTTAAATTGTGTTTGGAATGGTCCCAGGCCAATCCACCCACAACTGAGGGCCCAGGGTCCCTCAGATCTTTCTTTCTCTCTTTTTTTTTCCATTTCTTTTCTTTTCTTTTTTTTCCCTCGTAAAAGGCTGCTTGGAGCAGCCTCTGGCCTCTCTGGCTTCCAGTCACTACTGGATTCAGATAGGTCTTACCTTCCCACTCATGGCTATGGCCTGTGGGGACTCCCTCCCATGAATCTTGGAAGGTTGTGTGCTGATTCACACCCTGCCTATAGGGGGAGATATCACGGTTATAGGCCGCGTGGTGTCGCTGTTTCACATGTTTACACAATTTCTGCTGTGGGTAGCAGCCATCCATGTCTGTCTCCTGGCTGTTTTTAAAATTCCAGCCGGCTTTTTAATTCCAGCCATGGCATGGTACAGTTTTTTCGGTCCCAGCCTTTCGCTCCCTTCTGCAGCTTGTGGCAGGGTGGCTCAGCCACAGGGTGGATCACACCTCTATGTCTCTCTTAAGCTAAAAATCCCTACATCTCCAAAAATTGTGACTTTTTCATACCTTACCACCGAGCCAGGTCAGGTGACCAGGTTCTCCCATCTTTACTAAAGTATACCCTGCCTTGCCCCCAGTTTACTTATGTTTTTGCCTCAAAATTCCTCTTGCTGATTCTGTTGCACGTATGTTTTGTGCAGTGGCATGCCTTTGGTAGGGCCCACCAAAGCATCCACTTCATCCAATTCCTGTTCACTCTCTCTGTGTGTGTTCATACTTGTAACTTAAATGCACCTATACTTAATGTTATAATTGTTCATTACATCTCATTTCAGACTATAAAAACAATAAGTCTCATGTTTTAAACTGGTATGTACTTTTAAGTTTCTTACAAAATATATTAAGCTGTTCTCTACTATTGTCAGTTCTGCCATTAACCTTCTATTGCAAGCAGTTTTTTCTTCTTTCTGTCATTTTACCAGCGTAAATCTTACCTTTTAAGTTGAGAGCCAATGTGGTCAAGCTCAGACCCAGCTCTCCAGGCAGATTCTAAACTGTAGTTATACCTAATAAACAGCCCTCAACTGCTCAGAGATCTGAGAAATATGGCATTTAAAAACTTTTCATAACAAAAAGAGACAGGTTGGCTTCTAGTAGCAAAACTCTACTTCCTCCAAAGAAAACAGAAGACAGATGGACACAGAACAACATCCCTCCACAATTCGCTTTAACTGCCAAGTGCTAAATGTTGGGCAAAACTGCCTTTCATCTAAACTGAAGATCTCCAGATGTGGACAGAATAGCTGGAATCAACAGCCTAGCTGCTCAGGTCAAGGTAGGCCTGTCTTCCTACAGATTCCTAAGAAGCCCACAGGATCTTCTGGAGCCTGGCAGGTCCTGCGCTAAACAGCAAAAGGCAAATGCGACCTTCAGCAACCATGGAGGATCCTAAAGAGTAGTAGCTCTGGGTGCCAACCAAGTAAGTTCTCCGTCATTTTTTAATCAGTAACTCAAGTAAAATTTTATCCTTCTCAAAGTTCTCTGATGTAGTTTGATAGCTAAAAGGGTTTGTCAGTTAAAAAAAAAAAAACCTCATCAAACAAGTTTCAGATCAAATTTCTCTCTTATGATGCCTTCCATAGTCTTAAAAATACTTTTCATTGTACAAAAATATCTGCCACAGTCATTCTGACATAAACATACTACCGTTTATACAGTGTATATGTCTAAAACTTCTGTTTTCACAAACCCAAAGAATTCTTGTGAGTTCCAGGGAGCCAAATTGAAGGATCCACCTTAAAACAGGTCAGATACACCCCCTTAATCCCCTGATCCTAAATTTTTTTTCTTAATTTAACTTTGTCCTCTGTTCTGCCAATACCTCAAACAGGTATAAAAGACACCAGACATTTCCATACTACAAACACCGGACAAGAGCAAAGAGACCAGCTATGCCAGGATGTGGCCAGCACCCAGCCTTCTCAGGTGCCCCCCCAAAGACAACACCCACAAATAAGCTGGAAACAGTCTTGAGAATCCGCTGCCCCAATTCCTTCAACCTGTGGTGCCTAATCCCTCCGCTTTTTATTATAAAAAAGAGCTGGGAATGTAATCCCCCCCGCTTTTTATTATAAAAAAGAGCTGAAGCCAGGCGGTGGTGGCACACGCCTTTAATCCCAGCACTTGGGAGGCAGAGGCAGGTGGATCTCTGTGAATTTGAGATCGGCCTGGTCTACAAGAGCTAATTCCAGGACAGGCTCCAAAGCCACAGATAAACTCTGTCTCGAAAAACCAAAAAAAAAAAAAAAAGAGCTGGGAATGTAATGTTCTGTCCTGTCTCTTTAAGAGACAAGCCACACCCACTCCCTTCCAGCTTCCAGCCTCTGACCCTGACTCACTCTCTCTCTCTGCCCCTCTTTTCTCTCTCCCCTCTCTTTCTCTCTTCTCTCTCTCTCTCTCTCTCTCTTTCTATCTCTATCTCTCCTCTTCTCCCCTTCTCCCTCCATCACCCACCTAATAATGTTTAACTTTACATGGTGTGCCTGTCCGTCTCTTGCCCGCCCGCCACGTGTCTCCCTGCCTGGCCATCTCTGCCTGGGACTGGCTGCTCTCAGGCCCCCCTCCCCCTCCTGCCTGCATGGTCTCGGGGACCCGCAGCAAGCTGCCGGGGTCATGTTAAAAAGAAAAAGAACAACAGGTTCGCCTTATTATTTAGCAAAGAAAAACATATAAAGATTCTCCTGGAAATTGGAAATAGATAAGATCGCTGGGCAAAAGTTGGGAGCATAGAGGTGGGGATGGGGTAGGGGGAAGGGGAGAGGGGGAGAGAGAAGGGAGAAGGGGAGGATTGGGGAGAGCTTGGGGAAGTGGGATGGTTGAGATGGAGGAAGGGTGGATATGGGAGCAGGGAAGAAGATATCTTAACTAAAGGAGCCATTTTAGGGTTGGCAAGAGACTTGGCTGTAGAGAGGATCTCAGGTGTCCAAGGGGATGTCCCAAGCTAGGTCCTTGGGCAGTAGAGGAGAGGGTACCTGAACTGACCTTATCCCATAGCCACACTGATGAATATCTTGAATATCACCACAGAACCTTCATCTAGCGATGGATGGAAATAGAGACAGAAACCCGCATTGGAGCACTGGACTGAGCTCCCAAGTTCCAGTTGAAGAGCAGAAGGAGGGAGAAGATGAGCAAGGAAGTCAGGACCACGAGGGGTTGGTCCACCCACTGAGACAGTGTGCCTGATCTAATGGGAGCTCACCAAGGCCAGCTGGACTGGGACTGAACGAGCATGTGATCCAACTGGACTCTCTGATTGTGGCTGACAATGGGGGCTGACTGAGAAGGCATTGATAACGGCACTGGGATTTGATTCTACTGCATGTACTGGATTTTTGGGATCCTAGTCAGTTTGGATGCACACCTTCCTAGGCCTGGATGGAAGGGGGAGGGCCTTAGACTTCCCACAGATCAGGTTACCCTGCCCTCTCTTAGGACTGGAGGGGGAGGGAGGAGAGTGAGTGGAGGAGCCAGAGGGAAATGGAAGGAGGGGAGGAGGCGGAAATTTTGAATGATATTATTTGTAAAGCAATTAAAAAGAGATTTATTTATTTATGTATATGAGTGTTCTATCTGTACGTACGCATGCCTTCCAGAAGAGGGCATCAGGTCCCACTATGGATGGTTGTGAGCCACCCTGTGTTGGAAACTGAACTCAGGACCTCTGGAAGAGCAGCTGGTGCTCTCAGTCACTAAGCCCTGGAGCTTGTCTTTTAATTGCTAGGGGAAAAGGTGAGAAAAATATGGGAGGGGAAGGAGAGAAGAAAAAGCTGAAGGAAGTCCTTTGTTCCAGAATTAGGACTCTCCCGAAGCCTGACCCTCTCTCCATCCCTGTTTCTTTCCAGGTCCCATCTAACATAGCAAAAGTAGACGGCTGACATGCTCAGGCCCCAGTGACCATATTAGCTAATTGTATAGGAGAAAAGTGATAGACAAACACTATATAAGGGGAAAATTCATGAAAAACTGAATTCTGCCAGAAAGTTTGCTCTGGGATCTTGCAGCTAAATCTTATTTGACCTGGTACCACCTGCTGTGATGGCTCACTTGTAAGTCCCTGATGGCAACTCCCCCTTCTCCCTTCCTAGTACTCTTCCGTTTATTCCCCCCACCACCACCAAGGTGGTTGTCTAAATGCTTAAAAACAGCTGAGTAGACTCCCAAAGCCCTCAGAGGACTCTGCACGTCAGATGCATGGCACAGTGTCTGATATAATTTCTCCTCCTTTTTGTCTTCAAAATTATGCCTTGGTTTCAACCTTCCAAGTATGCCTATGGTTCCCCATGGTGTGTGTTCTCTTGTTGTGACAAGTGTCCTGAATATTTTCGTTAGTGACAGAATTCCCTCTGGGAGTTGCTTTTATAGCTACTGTGTCAACCTGGCCACTGGGTTTCAGGAGCGAAAGCTCTCCTTTCTCATTTCACTGGTATAGGCTACTGAAGTCCACCAAAAAGACCTGATAATAGTGAAGCTCAAACTAGTTTAGGTCACTTTGCAATACTAAGGAGACTTGATAAAATGAAACAATTTAGGGAAGACTAAAATCCTGAGGCTTCTGCCAAGTTATTCTTAAACTCTTGTCATCTTTAAATGTGGCTTTGAACTACAATCCAATGAGTTTACAGCCCACACCCCCACAACCCCGTGTGTCTGCACTGCACCTATCACAGGAACAACGGAAACTCTAGTTAGAGGCAGACTCCTTTGTGCTCTCATCATCTGTCTTGCACTAGGGTCTTTGGAAAGCTGGGGGATATTTGGGCTCAGATGGTATAAGAACATGTGCAAGGCTCCAAGTTTAATTCCAGACACTTCTCAAAACAAAATCAAATAAAACAAAACAGCAAAAACAAACACAGTTTGTACCTTTGGAAATTTTCCTTCTCATTTTTTGTCAAGATGAAGCAGGTATCCAGAGCCTCATGGGTGCTAGGCAACCATCCTTTGACTGTAGGAAAAGCACGGATAGACTTGAAATCTACAAGAGAGTAAATGAAGACATAATTTACTTCCTTCACTCTTTTCCTCCCTGTCTCCTTCTGTCCCTCTGACAGGGTCACACTGTGTTGGCCCTGATGACATGGACTGAACTGACCCTCCTACTTTAGCCAACTCCGTAGCTGGGGCTACATTCATGTGACTATGTGCCAGCTACTAGAAGTAATCTTTGACTAGGGCAAATATAATCCAAATAAATCAGCTTGTAGAAGATCAGTGACCGGTTATCAGTCTGCAGTTAATTCAGGAAACTCTGTGTCCTAGGGGAGCAACAAATCTGATTTAGAAAGTTAAATCATATGTTTGTGTATGTATTTAAAGATTCCAGCCTGATGGATGAAAACTCTCTCCCCAGGTCTCTGTTGCCCATGAATAACTCTTCCTCTTTGTCATTTCTCGCTCAATTTAAGTGACATTTACTCAGCATTTCCTTCACTGGTCCCTACATCTAGCAGGAAGAAAGTGACTCCCTTCACTGTGTCCTCTGAGGACTCCACTTCCATGGAACTGTCACATGTGTGACTTTGTTCCGTTATCATGGAACTGTCACATGTGTGACTTTGTTCCGTTATCATGGAACTGTCACATGTGTGACTTTGTTCCGTTATCATGGAACTGTCACATGTGTGACTTTGTTCCGTTATCATGGAACTGTCACATGTGTGACTTTGTTCCGTTATCATGGAACTGTCACATGTG
>PVIU01018022.1:0-39993 GCA_004026605.1 Ondatra zibethicus
ATACATGCAGAAGAGATAGGTCCTGGTGTCATTGTTAATTAAACTTTTTGACATCACAAATCTCACATCTAGCATTTTTCATTCTATTTACTTCAAATTTGGTGAATGTTTGGGTATAAATCATGTGCTATGTATTTGATTAGGTTTTAGAGTTTTACAATATAATGGGCAGATGGCTTGGTAAAAACTAGTTAAAGCATCATGTAGGTGAAGGGTCAGGTGTAAGCCAAGTGAAAAGGCCACAAATCCAATCGATGAACACACAGAGACAGCGAAGTAAGGTACCACTTTACGGTTGCAGGGCAAATAAAACAATTCTAGGTGAGGAGATGTTGTATGTAAGAAACTGCATCTAAATAGACCAAAAGTAAAGTACCCGTGTGTGGACACAGCAAGGAATAATCTCTGGATGGGAGATATGTTAAGACCAAATGCTAAAATGGTTAGGTTGGAGAAGGACATGGGAGGAGTTTGTATTCGGTACTGAGGAAATTAAGGAACTCTAGGAGTTTTCAAATGTGAGGACAAATTTTTCTTTATAATATCTTCTTGGATACATTGGAGAATATATCAGAGAAGAACAAACAAGAAGATTCATTAAAAGTTTCTTGCAGTCATAGTAATCATGAAAGGCTAGTAGAAGTGGGAGGGGCTAGAATAATAAAATCTATAATAGGGTTCCAGAGAGCTTAGGTAGAAACCATGTATCGTAATGTTCTGTAGCACAAAGGAAGGACTACAGCTCAGTGCAATTAGTCTGGCTTTTTAAAAAGAACTGGAAGAGAGGAGCCTTAAAAGCTCCAAACACAGTATACTGTTAACAAGATAGAAATGTAAATCCCCACAGATTTGACCAGAACATGCTGAAATAACAGACCATGCTCCACAAATGCATGTAATTGAATGTTAATAACTTTTAAACTGAGAAACAGAATGTAATTAAGAGCACTGTTTCAGAAGAAACTAAATGGTTGAGTATCTGCTGGGGTAGAGTCACATTCCTTTAAGGATGTTTCCACTGGTAGGATGACCCCATGCCAGGGCAGACCCCATTCTGAAGACTGATGCACAACGCAAATGGACTTGATGAAGAAATTAAACAACGAAGAAAATAACCTCAAAATTGGGTAGGGATGGAAAGAAGGTGGAAGATGATGGTGATAGGAGAAGTAGGGAAAAGGAGGTGAATCTGTTCGTGAAATGTCAAGAATCAATAAAAATATCATTAAAATACTAAACAAATAGTTTAAAAATTATCAGTGTGAACAGATAGGAGTGACTTGTTCTGAGAGATATTGAGATCATAATAATTATTCATGAATATATTTTTATTCAGAAACAAGAGAATGAAAGTTAGGAAGAAATATGATACAGTAGCTTTATTCTTTGAAAAGAAATGACTATCTTCAATGACTATAGAAAGAAACTTTTGTAATGATAACAAACGAATAGTAGAGAAAATTTTTCAAGGGTAAATGATGCATCTATACATGTAGTGACTAGATCTGTGTTGAGAAAAACGAATGCTTTGGAATTTATCGTGACATTTCACTTTACAAACTGATATGAATACGTAGAAGAACTCATTGACATTTCAGAGGGCGTGAAATTATTCCACATAATACAATGGTAAATAAGAAAAGAGTTGCATGTTAAGCTTTAAGAAGGAAAAATGTTTTAGCAAAATCAACATGAGGGTTAAATGTCAGGAAAAGAACATGTCTGTAAAAAGACAGAGGAGACACGAGAACGTAGCACAAATTCTAAGAAAGCATGGACTGATAAATAACAAGGTTGAACAGGGGCTTGCAAAGCTTATTAGCAGTTTCATGCAGTAGAGAGTTATAGGAGAATGGTGTCCTCTGTATTCAGTGATCAGAAAATAAGTGATGAGGACGCTGAGAATGATCTTAGTGGAACAGTTTATATGAAATCAAGTTTGAAATGACCTAAAAGAATAAACAGACAGCAAAATAAATTTAGAATTTTATATTCAAGAGTTTTGCTACGAAGGAAACATGCATGTATAAGGTAGGATATGAAGTGGAAGGCAAACTTGAATGTATCCCTGTTATCCCCGAGAATTTAAAACTCCTTGGTATCAATAAGATCCATAAGTGGTTATGGGCAAGCATGATAAGCTCAGTGGGAATTGATCTCATTAAAGCTGGTTCCATCAAGGAATTGATAGGCTACGTCACGGGATGCTTATGGTATGGACCTTGTACTCTTTTCTACCAGCATTTGCTTTTTTATGTTTTTCTTCTTTTTTATTAAAAATTTTTCTAATACATTTCTTTCTCATTTACATTGCTCTCCTTGTGCCCACTCCTTCCCCTCCTCCTGCTTCCTCCACCTTTCCCCATTTACTTTCTTGATTCTAAACTAGTTTATCAATTAATACTAAATAATCTTTAATCTTAACAACTGAATAGGTACCTGAAAACATATCAACTATATTGATAAATTTCAGACTTTTATGTTCAACTAAATATTTGACAAATCCTCTGGGATATTTAGTGTAAATTAAACCATTGCAAGTTAAGCCCATAAATCTGACCTTTTGTACCCCTCTTCACAAGGTTACTATAGTTTTACCCATATCAACAGTTAGCTACTTCATACCTATTCTGTCTGGAAGCAATAGCTACAGAGCTATATTGCAAGATATGTCTTCACAGTTATTCTGGAATACACTAGATTCTCTCACTACTTCTCTTAGACTAGCTCAGTGGTCACATCCACAATCTTTCTTAACATTCGACTTCAGTAAACACACCAGGATAGATATGTTTTTGTGTAAGTAAACGCAGGATTTTGTTGTCGTTGTTTGCTGTTGTTGATTTTTCTTATTTGTCTTTTTTGGGGAGGTGATGATGGAAATATAAACCTGGACCTTCATTTTGCCAAGTGTTCTCTTTATCCGCAGAACCACTTCCTTTGTCTCTATATAGCTTAGCATTACTTGGATATGAAAATCTTTTTGCCTGTTTTTAGTTGAATTTTCAATTGTTTGACAGTTTCATACAGTTATTTAATGAATTTTAGTCATTTTCACTCTGTACTTTCCTCCAATAGCCCACTCACTCCCCCACTGGCATCTTTCCTTCCAAGGCATCCCCTCCTACATTCCTGTCTTCTTTTTATGTGTGGCCCACTGATAATTAGAGCTCCCTGCCTGAGCGTGGGTGGGGAGTTACTCAGCAGAACAAGGGCAATTTATCTGTGTCTCTTTAGTGCAGTGGTTTCCGTGTATGTTCGCTTTACTCTCAGAAGCCTAACATTCCCAAGAATGCCTAGACTATCACAAGCTACTGATGAATATTTGATGAACAAATACGTTCTACAAGGCCGGTAATAGTAGGTCTTCAGATGGCAAAATTTTGATTAAGTTTATGAACACATCAATGAATAAGAAGCTCAAAAATGTAGAGTAGAATTTCCACTATTTCGCTGAAAGCTCTGGGGTAGAACTTCTGCATAGCTAGAGTCAGATACATGGCAAAATACTTAAAGTGGAAGATACTAATCTTAGTTCACAGTTTCAGATTCTTCTGCAAGTGGTTGCTTGGAACTATAAATTTGGGAAGCGCATCAAGATGGCAAGAGAGTGTGCTAGTGGAATTTCTTGATATCAAGGCAAACAGGAAGCGGTTTAGCTGGAGGTGCAATGCCAACACCCCAGGGATCTTCTTGCTCCAGCTAGATTCCACCTTCTGAAATTGCTACCACCTCCCTCAATAATGTTAGCATCTAAGGTTTAATCTTTGAGCCCATGAGCTTGCAGGGAACAAACATTATCCAAACCATAACAAGGTCAAAATTGTACCACTGACAACAATATTTTCACAATGTAGGGTGAAAGCTTAGGTGTATTTGAAACATGTTTAGTAACTGATAGTCACGCCAGGTTTGCCAACTGTAAGTTATCAATAATCTAAAAGACAGCAAGCAAGTAGGTACCATTAACACAGTTATCTCCTGGTAAGCAGAGCTCCAGAAGTTCTACTCTCTGTCACACAGGGAAGAGGTGTCACCTGTGCAAAATGAGACTTCACCAAAACAGTGTCTCAGATCAGGCAATGTATAACCATATTTAAAGAATCAATAAACAGTAGGTGACTCAATGGGATAGACTAAAGGTAAGAAGTAAACTAAATTAGTGTGTGTATCTATGAATTTCATTGAATGGTGGTAAGATTTAAAAATAAAATATTCCTTTAAAGGATCATGCATTAAAAGTTTGGTGCTAGTTCATGATGAACTACTGAATGGTGATTGGATCATGAGCATGTCAACATTATCAATGGATAACGATCAGTAGTTGGAGCCTCGTGGAGAAAGTAGGACACAGGGCATGCTTTTTCTAGAGGACATTACTTCTTGTCCAAAGCCCCAGCTATTCTCTCTGTCCCTCTCTGCCTCTATTTCCTACTCTCTCCCTCATCTTCCTTGCATCTCCCCCCTCTTCCCCCTCCCTCTTCTTCTCCATCTCTTCTTCTTCCTCTCACTCTCTCCTCTCTTTCCATGACCCTGAGGGCTACCACACACTTCTGCTATGTTCTTTTGCTTCACCTCCTGCCTACTGGGATGGAGACAAATGATACCAGACAGAAACCTCTAAAACTAAGTTCAAGTAAAATGCCCTCATTTAAGCAGGTTTCTTCACACATTTTGCCACTGTGGTGGCAAATATGGCAAAGATGCATGGTGTTCTCATAGGAAGACTTCCAAAGACTTGTCTATAATTAATCTTACATTACAAATCTAGAATTTAAGTGCCTGACACATAGCTAGCAGCATCTTATTCCTGTCCAGGATCTAGGATAAATATATATGAAGTAGAAAGAAGACAAAAAGAGAATGGATCAGTTCCCTCTTCCTTGGTGGATTTGCCTCAGTTCTGATTTAGCTTTCTCAGAATAGTCCAAAGCTGAAATGTGATTAAAGCTTTCAACTGAGCAATGCTGAACCTTCTCAATATGAAAAAAGTCTTAATGCCCCAATAATATTCATTCTTAAAGCTCTAAATTGACAAAAATTATCAGCCAACTCAAGATTAGGACCATGACAAAGCCTATTTAAAAATAAATGAGAACAGAGTGTTGCTTATTTGCGATCTATTTAACTTGTATAAATAATTCTTTGAATTTAATTCATCTCACTTAATAAATTCTCTGACATTGTAAAAGTTTCCATGCCACTCTAATTATGTTAAAATATATATATTTTTTTTAAAAAATGCATATAGGCATGCATGTCTGAATGTGGGTATGTGCACATGATTGATGGCCAGTGGCATTGACAGGCATAAGCAGGCCACCTAATATGAGCACGGGAACTAAACTCAGGTTCTCTGGAAGAGAAGAAAATGCTTTTAGCCACTCATGGAGCCATCTTTCCAACCCTACTCCACAATTTTAATTACGAATGATGGAGCAAAAAGGAAGGTATTTTCAGTATAGAGTAAAGACGACTTACAATCATGCATGCTTGTAGTCCCAGCATGTGGGAAACTCAGGCAAAGCTGCACTACAATTTCAAGGTATATCTGAGCTAAGATGATTTAGAAGGCTTACCAGGACTATATGAAATGATCCTATCATCCTTTCCAATGCCAAAAAGTCAAGAACACATCCAATATTGTATACAGGTTGTAATTTATGTAAATCTGTGACCTCTGAAATATTGGTTTCAAATTTGTTTTAAATTCTGTCTTTTGCTAGCTATGCTCAACAGTGAGTGATCTATGCTTTTCTTGTGACTCAGTGTCTTATACTTCATGATGAGGATTACAAGGTACATTGTAGTCAATGAGTGAACATATAATGGTTTGTACGCTGCCTAGCCCATGTTTGTGTTCACTTTTGTAACGGTTATAACTCAGGGATATTGCAATATCTATAATTTTGTTAAAATCACTCAAAGTATGCCTTAGAATGAGCAAACACAAATTTAAATTACATGTTAGGGATTGTGACTCTACAGCAGAGCACCTGACAAGTACCTGCAAGCCTTCAAGCATGATCTCTAGCACCACAAAATGACTTTAAATTATGGTATAAGTGAATTATAAATATGGAGTTAATTCATAAGAGATATAAAGCATGTTCTAAGATCTAGACGTTATTTTTAATATAATTCCTAAGGGAGAAAAGCAATTTTAGATACTGATTAACATTTTGTTTGTTTGGTGGCTAATATGATAAGAAATAATGAAGGAATAGTATTTTTCTGTCACCCAGCAAATTACTTGAGTTGTTAGAATGATGTAGAAACTCAATCATTAAAGATATCCTTTGCTTAATTATCTCTTAATTTTTAATAATCTGTTAAAATATACTTGAAGTAAGAAAATGGATACTGGGGATTAATTCTGAACCCTCACACATATTAGACAAGTACTCCAACATTCATCTGTATCTCCATCCCTAAAGAAAATGTGTTTAAAGTAAATCAATATACAAATGAAATAAGATATGATAATCAAAATGAGCTAGAGACTTGTACTTGGCATGTATACTTTTTTTGTTGTGAATTTAGAAAAATAATTGAGGGCCAGGGAGCTGACTTAGTTGGAAAAGAAGCTTGCTACCAAGCCTGTTGATCAGAGCTCAATTCCTGGGGCTTACATAGTGAGAGAATCAGCTAATGCAAATTTTGCGCTTACTTCCACACCTGCCTGTAACTTGCCTATACATACACACACACATAAAAACAATGTACTAAATTATAATATAATAAATGTAATAAAATTACATAGTGCAATAAAGTTATAATTTATTAGATTACATGTTTATCACCTATTGTTATATGGGATCAACTATGAATAATCTTAACATAACTCTATTTGCTCCTCCAAATAAATACCACAATTTTGACAAATATGACTGATTATTCTAAGTATTATATTTATAATAATTATATGATCAATATTTTATTTATTTTTGTTTTTTCCTCTTTTGTATCTATGCCATTGTGTGACTTTTCTTTACTATTTACACAGCTGCTTGTTCTACATAGATTATATGTATTTATATAACATATATAAATATAGTTTATTACATGTGTATAAATACATTTATATATTCCAAACTATAGAAAATAGAACATATTTTTGAGTATTTTGTATTCTTGGCTAAGTAGAGGACATTTGCTAATTAGAATGTTCTTATCTAACACAATAAAGTGGAGCTATATTTATTTTCTTATCAAAGATGCTATAATTTAGGGTGTTTATCTGAAGAACAGAGTTGAATACATATATATATATAAAATTACTCATTAAAATGTGAAAATATGAAGCAAAAATAAATGCTTACTAAGAAAGCATCTTGGAGTGTCTACTATTTTAGTCATTTTAGAAAATAAGTGCAAAGTAACAAATCGGTTACAGAATTTTCACACTGTAATTTGTTACTGAATTTTCCTCTTGATGATGGAATAAATATAAATGGTAGCATATAGATAGATGGCTAGTTATATAAAAATCGTCATACATTTGGAGCAGTTTTGTTTTATGGGAAGATTTCTTTTTCAGAGATAAGTGTTGAATCAGTTCTTAAAGGGATAATTTGCACTTAATTGCAATCTTTCTTCTGGGTAGGAATAAA
Source organism: Ondatra zibethicus (assembly GCA_004026605.1). Lineage (NCBI taxonomy): Eukaryota > Metazoa > Chordata > Mammalia > Rodentia > Cricetidae > Ondatra > Ondatra zibethicus. The sequence goes on from PVIU01018022.1 coordinate 7,614, forward strand.
TCAAGAAATTTATTTTCCTTGGTACCCAAAATGTTGAAAAGTTTTGGATTTCAATAACTAATAGAGAATGTTTCTACAAGCTTTAAATGATAAATCAGCTTAAATTTAGTTTAAAAAATGTATGTAGAATGAGTGTAAACTCAGGACTGGTTTGCAGATATCTTTTCAATATTATTCATGGGAGATATATTCAGGAAGCCCTTCACACCTTCCATGAACCTAACAACACACTTCTCCAAAGTTAATGAGGCTAGATTTACTCGCCAAGAAGATAAAGCTGATGTTTGTTTGAATGTTCTAAAAACATATCATGATGGTCCCCAGAGAACCATGTGAAAGCCAACACAAGGACTGTCTGAGGCAACTGCCCACATGTGAATCTCAGTTGCCGTTGCTTCTCCTGGAACCCAAGGAAGTGATGCTGTGTGGCCTTAGTCAGTGGAGAAAAGAGCTGGCTTTCTCAGGGTTCTGTCCCTTTTCAAATACTAATATTTATTACATTTTGGTTGCATGAGAAGCTGCAGAACTCTATGTTTGAGGATTCTTCCCGTTCTTTTCCCTAGGCCTCTGGATATTAGAAGGAAGCATTTAGCTTTGTCCTGGGAGTCTGTAGTTTAAGGCACACACATCCGCAAGGATAATAATTTATTTGAGTTGCTCTCCTGCAAGATAAAAGGGTTTTTCAAATATATAAGATCAGAGGGACAGTCCATGCTTGAGATTGCTTGCAGTTTTTACTTGTTGCTAATTAGCATTACTTATATACACTATAGGCACCTATAAAGAATATGATGTATATTCATAATCAATTAAAGTTAACATCCTTCAGAATTCTTCCTTCTATTAAAGTCCATGTTGATTAAGCAATATGTACAGGGGCAGTCAAAATAGCTGAGTGGTTAAAGGTGCCAGTTTCCGAGTCTTAGGACCTATGTTCAATCCAGGGTAACACACATGGTAAAAAGGAGAACCAACCCTTGCAAGTCACCCTCTGACCTCTCCATGCAAGCACCATGGCGTGTGCACATGCATACACATGAACACTTTCACACACCCACAAAACAAGTTAATAGTTATTGAAGCCAATTTTTAAAAGAATACTACATAATAAGAATATTCCCTAAATACACCGTATGCTTATAAGATAAGAAATTAATTTCTAAGTACTTGTTTATAAAAAGTACATGACATGATAAAAGACACAACCAGAAAACAAAGTGAGAGAAAATATATTCCAGGAAATATTAATTCTCAATGGCTTGTTTAGTGTGTTAACAGCAATCACTGTGTCCTTTCAAAAATATAGGAAATTTGGGAAGATGCATGACTCAACATAAAATTATTACACTAAAAAGGGAATAGTTTTAAATAGTCCTGCATTTTATGGTTATCAGTTAAATATAGCCACCTTTCAGTACTTACCTGGACTGATGATAACATCTGTAAAGACATATGTGATAAGCAAGCTTGAATTTATGAGATGTATGATACTTTGTTCATTTTTACCCAAAATTCACCATAGAATAATTTTTTATGGAGACTAAATACATTTTAAAGAATTGACATAATACATAGTTTTCTTTCAATATTAGAGTTTGGTTACAAACTAATTTTAAAAATTAAACAGTCTAAAAGGTAAATATAAAGTATAAATATATCAATAATTAAGACAGACACCTCCATTTAACTCATTGGTCAGTGAGGAATTAAAAATGAAAATAATGCATTTTAAAAGGTATTAAGCTGTTTATGTGGAAGGCAGCCAAACCTTACAAATTAATAGCAATAAGTTATATAAAATAGAAAAAATGCAATCAATGATATGAATATTTGTTTGAAGAAATGTGATAAAAAAGCAATTAAAACCAGCCAAAATAGAAAAATGCAGGTAGTAGCAGAATTTAGTATAAATTATCTCATAATAGAAGATAATCAAAACACAAAGATTATTTAAAACGCATTGACATTTGTAACTCTCTTGTAGATTTACTGAGTAAGCCAATAGGAAGGGACAAATAACATCTGAGGACCTGGGCAGAGCATTCGTTCACCATGTGCAAAGCCCTGGGTTCATTCCCCAACACCCTCAACAAGAAATTTGAGCATGCTTTAGCAAGTGTTTTTCACTAAGTTCCTGCAGACAAAAAAGTCTTAAACACAATTTATAGTAATGGATTTAAATGATAGACAAGTTTGACTAAGTCCTGCAAAGCCAAACCTTCAATCAACATTATATGAAAAATAAAAAGACTCAAACAATACTTCACATAAAAGAAATAGAATCTTTGTGTAAGAGCTTTCTTTAAAAGAATACTCTTGGGGCTGGGCAGTGGTGACATAAGCCAGTACTCAGGAGACAGAGGCAGGCAGATCTTTGTGATCGAGGCCTGCCTAGTCTACAAGAGCAAGTTCTAGGGCAGGAATACTCTTGGACTCTTACGTTTTTTTCCCAAATGAATTCTGCAATTATTTATTATGGGATTACACCAATTATTATCACCTCTAAATGACAGAGGCAAGAAGTACTTCCCCGGGTTGTTTTGTCAAAAGTTTGGCTTTCAATTGCTGCACAACAAACTTCTGCTGCTTCCATGAGTAAATAAAACACATTTTTTTTTCATTTTCTGTATGTCAGGATTTGAGCAGAGGCTTATTTGCATTGTTTGCACAACGTTTACCCAAAAGCAAGGTAAAAACGGGTTTGGATACTTTCTCATCTCTAACATTCAATTCTCTCCCAGGTGCTCATGTGTTCAATCTGCTTCTCCGCCCTTCTCTTTGTATCTCTGTCACTCACTGTGTGTCTCTGACTCTATCTCTCCTCTCTGTTGTGTTTTATACAAATGTATTCCTATACCTTGGCCTGTCACAGGCTCAGCATACCCATGAAAGGATGGAATGATAGAATGTACATGGACCCCAACAAGAAGTGCTTTGTCACACAGGGGTCATAATCGAAACAAAGGCTGATCAGATATGAACCCAACAAAATCAAATACAAGTCAATTTTTCATACAGGAAGTTGCAGAAGCCCAACTTTTAAGTAATAACTATTTAGTTCACTAAATGGAGAAGTGGATTAGGATGTGATACACCAGGACCTAAAATGCAGTACCTGCATACCCATTGCAGAGACAGAAACACACAGTGGTCATTTGGAAAGCAATACTTCATTCTTTTTGCCTTGCTACTGTGTACAAAACTCTAATTCTCTAGGAAAGCAAAATGCTAGGATTGTTAATGAAAGCTTGACCTTTATGGTTGTATGCTATAAAATTTAAGATACTGGAAAGTTTTTTTTCTGTTTCTTTTAAAATATCCTTATTGTCCATATATATATACAATGAAATATGATATTCACCCTCTCTTTCCCCCTAACTCCCTTCATGCATTCTCAACATAGCCACTCCCCAGTTCCTTTTTCTATGTACTAACTCCCACTTGGTGCAGCCCATATATGAATGGGTGTGGAGCCACATACCAGAGCAAGGGACACCTATGTAGAGGCCAAACCTTTTAAGAAAGAATGATTCTTCTTCCTCAGTCAGAAACTTTTCAACACTAGATGGGGCCTGTGGACCTTTATCCCAATCTATGCTGGAATTCTGGCTGACTTGATTCGTGCAGGCTTGTGCAGGTCCAGCAGAACTGCCGTGGGTCCACGCTTTCAATAGGCATGTCATGGTCAGAAGATTGGAACTTGTAATTAGTAATTATAATTTATTTACTTCAAATTTATCAATATTGGGAATTTTATTTCTCTCCCCCCAGGAAATTATTTTTAGCACAAATTGATTTGGCTCAGAATTTCTAAAAGATGTATTAAGACTTCAATCAATTCTGTATAGAAAGACTTGTATCCTTCTTCCTCCACTCCACTCCCTTCTTCCCTCCCACAGCTTTAAAATGTCTTACTTATGGATCAGTTCATATGGGCTCTAAGCTACTATCTGTAGTAGATTACAGGATAGTGTTTTGCTGATTAAAATTGTGTGATTCTAAGGATAATAATCCATGCACAGATAAGAATTCTATGTACTGACCTGTAAGAAGCAGAATTCTACAATCCCCGACATATTAAAGTAACCCCACATATTTTAATTCCTTTCAAACCTTATAAACATTTATTTAAAGACAAAATAATTTTGTTTTCAAGGTAGCATTGCAAGTAAATTTCTGTAGATATGCAAAAGGAAATTTCATTTGAATTAATGTTGAAGAAGTGCCAAGAATTCAAGCATATTTTCGTAATGTAATTGTGAAAGTGGAAGCTTTTCTAAAGTGTGGCAAGGCTTCATGCACAGATCCATCTATATCCCATCAATCAGTAGTCATAGACCCACATATAACTTGCCTGTGTCCTTTCAAGGTTACATTTAATAAGAACATGTAATAAGGCTGTGTTCCTCTTTCCCTCCTTAGAGTGTGATGGCTCTTATCATTGGAGATCATTTTTTAAAAGGATGAAAAAATCAATGAATCAACCAATCAGTCGTCCAAGTCTGTCTGGCCTGGTAACATAGGCCTAGAATGCTAAGAGGAGGTAGTATGAGGCAGGAGGATTGCAAGATTATCCTAGGTTACAAGACCATACATGGACCACTTAGTAAGACTTTATCTTAAAAATAAAAATTGATAAAAGTAAAAAGAGGGAAGGAGATGTAGCTCATTGGTGAGCAGATTGCTGGAAGACCATTCATGACACTCTGGATTCAGTCTCTGTAGAAAAAAAACAAAAAACTTTTTTTTAACAGATTAAAGGACTCAATAGTTCTTACTAAGAATGGTGACCCAGAAAGCTCTTCATTTAAATGTTTTAGAACTTTGATAGCTTTGTTGCTTACCATCTCCACTGCCTTAGTCCCAATAGGAATACCATAACAAAGTGCCTAAAAGGTACCATGCAGGCTATGGAAGGCAAAAACACACCAATGGTCTTAGACAGCTGTAGTTCTAAATCAACGAGAGAGACCTGCATAGCACAGCATTTCACTCGTGCAATCATGGCAATGCTGTATGTCACGGGAGTAACCAATTCCTCTCTAATCGGATCTGAGAACCTCTCCACAAGAAGAAATCCATGTGTAGTTCTTTAAATCAGATCATTGTACCTAACTTTTTATGTGTCGCCGTTAGTGCCTACTTATATTTTCAAATGCTTTGTTCATTTTCTTTTCTTTCTTGATAGTATTTATCATTGTTTAACTAAAATTGTGTTTTTATATTTTCAATAATCCAGTAGTTCCCTACAACCCTCCTTTGAGTATATGACTTAAACTAAGTTATATTAATATTCTCATGTTTCTAACTAATCACAGAATATGGAAACACGCACACCCACAATCACACAGTTTTACCTCTATTGCTCTAACTTTATAATTGTATTTAGTGTATATAAAATACTTGTATATATTTACCTTTATAATTGTATTTAGTGTATATATACATACTTGTATATATTTACCTTTATAACTGTATTTAGTGTATATATACATACTTGTATAGATTTACCTTTATAATTGTATTTGGTGTATGTGTGTGTGTATATATATAATACAAATATATGCTTATACTTGTATTTGGTATGCATATTTATATGTAATTGTAATACACACACACACACATATATATATATTACATACAAACTATTTCACTGAAATTATTCTTTTTGGCTAATTATCAGAACAAATGTAATAACATTAAACGATATGACAGAGAAAATATGTTTTCACACCCACTCAGAGTTTCAGAATGTGATACTTTTTAGTAACAACTTCTTTGTAGCTGCAATTGTTTAAGTATTTTATGGTGTAGTTACTCTGGATGTAGGATTCTAAATTTACTGGTTGTTATCCTTGTGAGAAGGGGAGGAGGCAGAGAAAGACACAGAGAGGATGGTAATAGGAGGAAAGTGGAAGAGAAACATGGAATGTATTATCTACTGGAACTGACAGAAAGTGTCAAACCTACTGAAATTTAAGTTGTGTACAGTTTCTGCTCGAAACAGTGACAGCAGTAGTATCTGTTGCTTTATGTTCTCAGGTCCTTGAGAGCTGGTTACAAATATCCCTAAGGTGATAGAACCTAAATGTGATAGAAATTGAGTTAACTAAGGACAAAGTGACATTAAACATGAAAAGAGAGAGTCAATAACTAGATCACGTTGAGTCATGAGAGGCAACAGTTAGATCATATTGAGTCATGGAAGAGCTTTTTTTTCCTCAAGTACTTTGGAGAAACATGGTAGTTAGCCTGTTTTATGTGAGGAAATTGCACAAGATTTATATATTAAAATATTATAGAGATGGGGAAATGGTTCATTAGATAGAGCACATGTTGTACAAGCAAAAGTGTCAGAGTTTTGGATCCTTGGCATGCATATGAAAATCTGGGTGTGGTTGCACACACCTATAGTCCCAGTGCTAGGAAGTAGATACTGACCCTAGAGACTCACTGGTTTGCCAGTCTATCCATTTGGTAAGCTCTAGTGCCCTGGTTATTGGGGCATCCCCCAGAAAGACTTCTATGGCCATGGGTTTGGAAAGGGCACAGGAATGAATCACTGTAGATGGTTTCAAGGAACAGTGTCTGCTTCCTTGCATGTATGTGCACTACTATTGATAGAGTGGAAACCTACTGAGTGTGACTGGTTAGCCCGTTACCTCAGAATGGACAGCTTGTACCACCTGTGTGGAAAGAGCACATAAAAGAAGCTGTGAAGAGTGCAGACTCATCCACAGGCCAGCTACTGCCTATTTATTCTACTTCCGAATTCAGTGTTCTGACTTCTGGGAGGACTCAGGAACATGGCATGCCATGCTTCTTATTTAGAAGTGAAGGATGCTAGATAGGCTGACCAGGTCACACCTGCATTTTCTCCTCCATCCAGTGTTCAGTTTAAGTATTCAAACCTGTGGTCACTTGCTGTGACTGGAAGAAGTGGTACCAAGAGCAGTGATTCTAACCTTTCAGCTGATTAAAACGTCCATTCCTCTGTGGAATTAGTCTAAAGAGATTTCTACCCTCAAAATGTAATAATAGTCTCTAATTTCATAGAGGGAGACAGAAGCAGTGTATTTATTAAGTACTGTGGTTATGTGAGCTTGGAATGAAGTCTGAGTAATGGTCATAAACCTGCTTATGTTTTATTAATTTTATTATTTTCTTATCAGCTCTTTGATTTTACACAAAGCTACTCATACTCCCAGAGCATCGATATCTCATATATAGAATTAAACCTGCATTTGTCTGTTGTGAGACTGTTTGTGATCGTTCTTGGTGACTAAAATTAAGACTGAGCCTCTTGCTGATTCAGTCATAAAAGCATAAATGTAACACAGTGAAAATCTTCGTCTCAGAAACTCACCTTGGAAAAAAGAAGTGAGTGGCTGGAAGAGGGCAAGTGTAGTGAGTAAGAGGAAAAGAAGAAACCAGTATTTTCAACATTTAGTCACAGTGTCCAAGAGTGAAACTTTTACGCTCAAGATCTCAGAGACAATTTTCCAGTGTTTCAGAGTATTTCAAGAATAAGTCTCATTTCTTTTAGTTTGACCTTCTAATTGGCATATTAATATTATGGTGTTTTTTTTTTTGTGTGTCACCTTCAGTAAACTGTGGTCTTTGCTCATACCGGAAGTGTTCTCCCTAAGTTTTTACCGATTTCAAAGTTTCAGTTACTGAAGTCTGCTTTGCTTTCAGTTGAGTAGTTTTCAAAGTTACACGTCGAGTCGAGACTTATTCTTACATGGAACCGTCCACTTTCCCTGTGCCTTAAGGAAGGTGCCTTTACTTCAGTGCTCCAATGACTGTTTTTGATAATTTGTTAAAATCTCAATGGTTATAGCTCTATGGATTTATTTCTGGTTCTTAATTCCAGTCGTCTTATTTTTCTGGTGTGTGTGTGTGTATGTGTGTGTGTGTGTGTGTACTGTATTGTTTTTATTATGATTGGTATGTAGTATAAATTGAGGTCAGGTAATATAATACATCTAGCTATATCCTTTTCACTCAGAATTACTTTGGCCATTTGGAGGGTTTGGTACTTCCATATCAATTTAGGTATTTTTTTAAAGAAATAGTTCTATGAGGAATGTGATTAGATTAGATTAGATTACAGTGAGTCTATATTGGTGGTTACTGGTAATTTACTATTTTAACAGTATTAATTACAGCATTCCATGTATTTGGGTGGTTTTTGAATCTTCTGGTGCTCATGTTATTTCTTTCCTCAGTATTAATAGCTGCATTGTTATATACTATATTAAAAAAGAGTGATTATGAAATGTGTAATAGGGAGAGCATTCTTAGAAGTTGACAGTATCCTACGTTAATTCTCTGACCCGTGGAGTGAAGGTTATTATGCTTGGGACACTCAAATAGAAACAAGGATTAGTTCCTTTTATAAAGAAACACTGAACCCAAAACAATACTGGGTCCCTGGTGGAATCAAACTTAGTGACATAATCAGAGACTTGAAACACGCAAGGGTGGTGACTCCCATCACATTTTCCTCAAACTCTCCTATGTGGGGTCTATACACATCATGGAGATTGACAACTGATTATAGAAAACTTAATCAAGTGGTAATTCCAACTGCAGCTGTTCTTCCAGATGTAGTTTCCTTATTTGAGCAGATTAATGCATCTCTAGGTACCTTCTATGCAGCTGTGCTCCTAGCAAATGCCTTTATCTCTATATGTGTCTATAGGGACCACCAAAGCAATTTGCTTTCAGCTGTCAAGATCGGAAACAAACCTTTAGCTTTCCACCTCAAGGGTATATTAATTTTTCAGCACTGTGTAAAATTTTACCTGGCAGTGAACCTGTTAGTTTCAAAATATCACACTGATCCATTATGTTGACATTTCTGCTGATTGGACCAGGTGAGCAGGAGGCAGGAACCACTTTGGACTAGATAAAGCGTATGCACATCAGGTTTTGAGAAGTAAATCCAGCCAAAATTCAAGGGACTTTATCTTAGCTAAATGTCCAACATTACAGTGGTATGGAGCACCTAAGACAGTCCTAGCATCAGCCTTTAACCTGTTTGTTGCAACCATCATATTTCTGGTGGTTGTAGGAACTGAGACACCACTCAGTAGCAAACTTAGCGTTACAAAGGAACAACACAAGTGAATTAATGGTTGTGGGTTCCTAAGACAACCAGAAATACTTTTCTGGTGGTTACAGCCCACAGCTTGAGAACCACTGTAAAGAAATTGCAGCACCTGGGCCCTTTTGGCACTAAGTAAAACCCATGAAACTCACTCAGCTTATTTGGAGTTTGGAGATAGCATATTCTTTATGTGAGCATGATACCCTAGCTCCTATGACAAGTGACCAGCAAAGCTGCTTGTTTTTAGTGGACCCTGGGACAGAAGAGGGCTCTTTAAATCCAGGCTGTTGAACAGGTTGGCTTAAGCTACATGATCTAGCAGGCTCTCTCCTCCCATAGGAAAAAGAAGTCTCTAGATGTAATTTGTTTCATTTTGTGCTCTGAGTCCTCAACCTTCTTATTTTAAAAGAAAATATAATGTCTTTTTGCCCCTATTTTTTAGACATATCAGGCATATTGTTAGCATAATAGCAATGTTCCCTTCACAGGTTTTATGCCTGAAGTGGACACAAAGCTTATTCATTTTGGTTTTCAGTATTAGAACATTATTTGACATTTGGTTTGTTGCCAAAAAAAAAAAAAAAAAAAAAAAAAAACAGTTGGGTCTCTGCTGAGAGATGACATAAGCATATAAAATTCTCAACGCTAGAGCAGGCCTCATCAGGGTTAGATGCTACGTACTAGGGAGCTGGGGGAACTGACTGAGGACTTAAAAAGAGCAGACTGTCTCTTCCCCCTCCACCTGAAACAAGATCTCTGAAGAAATGGTGGCGGAAATAGGAAATAGCCGTTCTTTCTGTTCTTTGTTAGTTTCCCCTCTCACTCTTCATCCATTGATTCTCTGCCTACATTTTTGCTTCTTTCCACCAGTAGCTGAATTCCAGTTAATAAAATTAACTAAATGTATGACTCTTTTGTTTAGCTTCATATGTAAAGATTTAGGTACACACATCCATGTTGCATCTACTGTTTAGTGTCTGTGTATTTCTGTGCAGGGGCTTCTGATTAAACTTACCTCCTGACTATGTCCTCTCTGTTCCCTGCTGAGGCCCATGACACAATTTTAGCTTCAGATTTTATCTCTAAGCATTTAAAAATGAATATAGATTTTTTCAGTAACTTAAGTTGCCACCAAAACCTGCTCCAGCATTAGCATCTTTAAAAAATGAACAGCAGCTAATCGCAATAAATCATAAATAAGAAATGCATTTCACTTCCTTCTGGGGAGCTTCTAGTATTCTGAGGCCTGCATCACCTTATCCCAGGGCACTATGGAAACACAAATCCCAGCTGGTTCTCCTTGGCATTTCTAAAGGAACAGCACCACCGTGTGGATGTATGTGCTCTTCCCAATTCCATGAAGTGGAAATTAGAGGGATGCTGGTGGTATAATGATTTATTTAGAATATTTCTAATGTATGCCATATTAAATTATTGATATGAAAGGAAGATTTCATTCCTTTTCCTAAAATGATGAAAATAATATGAATAAGCTCAAATTTTAATACTTTATAAGTCAATAAAAATCATGTGCAAAATTGTAATTGCTAATGATTAGCTCTGTGCAAATATTTGCTACCTTCTATCTAGTAAAACAAACTAGTTAATAGAATTATAAGAAACTGTTATATGATATGTACTCCAAAAACTTTTCATTCAAAAATAAAGAAACAAAAGTCTCCAATAGTGAGTGGATGCATTTAGCGTTTTTACTGACATACACAATGACATACACAATCACAATAACATCAGTTCTTTTGGGCTGGCTGACTCTTGAACAATGATCAAATGTTAGAATATAGTTGTACTTCATTGAAAAATACTGGGAGATACATTAAAAATAAGATAAATGTGCTGCCATAAATGTATATATATATGTATATATGTGTGTATATACTTCACATATATGTATATATGTGTGTGTATACTTTCACAGAAGTGGAAGCTGCCAAAGGTTTTTGGTGGACATTGTCCAACCACATTCAAATGATTGCTGAGCAATGTGCAGTTATGAGTTCCTTGGGATTAGAATCTTTGTTAATTTAAATTCTGTTCTTTATTTCTTTCCTTTTCTAACCTTGAATAATTTCTAACTATTCTTTTGTGTTTTTATATGACATAATAAGAGCAAGCATTTTTTTGTAATCTGATTTTTGTTTTGGGTCAACTAATTTCAGATAAGTACAGATCAACTTAATGGAGTAGGATATCCCCTGATTGTCTTATACTCTATACTGAATGGCCTTATGCTTCCTGTAAGAGCAGTGACAGGGTGAATGTTTATTGCCAGGCTTGTTGAATGCTATCTGTCTATTCTTATCAGTAAAGAAATTTCAACATTTTTTCTACTTCTAGATGTTATCCTCAACAATTTACTGCATCTAACAAAAGTATCCCAATAGTAAGAAACTAAAAATTGTGAATGATTGGATTGTACAGTTTCTAGGAATCCAGCACAATATATTGAGTTTCAACGCTGGACGCTATGAAAGTATTTTTATATGTAAGGAATCTTAGGTACTTGTTTTTAATTTTTATTGTTTATTGGAAATCTGTTCTTCAGAGAGATGATATATAACCATGACTTATCTTGAATAATAATAATCTCTTTTTAAGATCAAAAAATAATAATTAGTTGGTAATAAAATAATAACTAGTTAGTAATATGTTACATATGAGAGAAGTACTTTCAATGTGCAGCATTTGGAATAAAAATACTTTATTACAATGGTGATGCCATGTGAGAGGAGCTGAATATATTAAAGGTTTTTATTAGGAAGACTATTTTGAGATCTCGAAAATAGTATTATCAGAAGTAGAAGCACCAGAGGAAAACTAAGTATTTTATACATGGAAACCCTTTGGCCTAAAGACAAAGATGTGTGCATCCTTGTTTAGAGATTGCTGTGATTGGGCTAATCTGCTCTTTATCTCTTCCTTCTGCTGCTTGTTGTGTTTCTTAATTTCTTGTTATGCAAGCTGAACATGTGTGTGTGTGTGTATGTGTTGTGTTGTGTCAGTGTGTATATCAGAGTATGTATATGTATGTGTGACTGTGTATGTATGTGTACGTTTTCTTCATGTGTCACAATTGTCATAATCTGTTAGAAATATATATATTATATCTCTATATATATTTCAAAATAAAATTCATTTATATAGGCTCTGATTTTATTCAATTAAAATTTTCTAAGGAATCTGCAGGGTAGTTCTTCTATGTGGATTCCTATTAGTTGAGTTTAGCTGGGTTTGTTCATGAGACCTCCATCAGCCATTGGGTCAGGGAAGTTGGCTACTCTGATAGCTCATTGGGATGACACATCTTGCGTGGGTTGTCATCCTTTAGAAGCTTAGGATGATATGTTTGGCAGGAAGCAGTGACAGATGGCTTGAGTACCTGAGTTCAGATTTCCAGCACCCACACAAACAGTCAGACTTGTTAGCTGATGCCTGTAACTCCAGCACTGTGGGGTGAAGGGGGCAGTCAGGGGAGTAGAGACAGGAGGAGAGCTGGAGTTGACTGGGCATCAGCCAAGCAGAAACACAAAAAGTGTGAGCTCTGGGTTCAGTGAGAGCCCTCTCTAAAAAGAATAAAGCATTCAGCAGCAGAAGAGGCCATCCAACATCCTTTGTGTACAAATGAATAAAATATTGAGCTCACATTTACGTGCACCACCACACCAACAACACACCACAACCACCCCATAACAGTTTTGACTGAGGTGTGAATGGAATTGTGGACTGGACACTGTAACCAGATTTTTATTAAAAATCAAAGAAAGAACTCCCTTAGAAAGATGGCAAAACAGACGTGATTGAAACACATGCAAGATTTTAGAAAATACAATTATTATTGATTTGAGAAGTTCGATCAAATATGTGGGGTACCGCTTTGGTTGTTTGGAGAACTAGGTTCTTTCCACTATTTCCCAATCTGGGTTGTCTTGGGAACTAGGCTCAATCCACTCCCAGTGATTACAATCATCACTAATTCTTTTGATTGAATCCTTTAGCAAGAATTTCATTCATGTGTTCTTTGCTCAATCCTTAGTGTAGGTAAATCACAGCTTGCAAATGTCACAACTGAATAAGATGTAGCATTTGTATAATAAATGAATCAAAAAATTTAGATAACTCATTGAAATATTTCTTAATCGTGACATCAGTGTATTTCTCTATACACATATATTTATATATTTATATATTATATCATGCATATTGGGGAATCATCTAATATAGCAAAGTTTCTGTTGAACAAAATTGCAAAAACACAATCTTCTTTTAGGTGAGCGTAATTAATGTTATCCGACAAAAATCACAATAGCTGTTGTAATTGATGTGTGCCGTCATGTGATTCCTTTAAGAGAAGACACATTTGTGTTATTTAGGTGACATGTCCTGCTTTTTAAAGGGAAAGAATGTACCAAATCATTCACGACTGACTGGTGATGGCCCAACGTGTAGAATCTGTGATTATTATACCAGTGCCAACTAGAGTGAAATAGTCTGTTCTTTTTCAGTTCTTCACTTGGACTGAAATAAATTATATGAATAAAGCTCTTGTGTATCAGTTAGTACATTTCTAACTTTATTGGAAAACCCATGTATAAGGGTTCTTGATTTAAATCCAATGCCAATTTCAGCATTGGCAGAGCCTGTGGCGGCTGCATGGTGCATTGTATTATATTTTATTGCTAACACTGGAGAGACTGAAATTGTTCAGTAAGTAGATCTTTTTGTTAAGTGTGGATAAAGGGAATGTGTATGCATGAGTCACGCTGGGGGTTGAAAGGAATGTAGGTGGTTTATTTTATTTTTCTAGGCTGTGGGTGGTATTTTGATATGTTGGGGATATTTCCAGGTTTGGGAGTGAATGTTCTATTGTCGTTTCTGTTTTCTTAGCTCAGAGATCAGTTATTCTGTTTTTCTTGCAAATGGTATTTGGAAATACGATCCAGAGGAACAGGTTTAAGTGGAAAAAAAATGTGGGGGAAATTGCTACTAGTCACACATGCTCAGCTGGTAACTGTTATTGTTCCCTGGTCTCATTTTGTTTCTCTACAAAGAAAAGGTGCTGAGTGATGAAAAGCGTTCCCAATTTAATCTTGGACCCACTCAGGGCTTTGACTCTTCCTATCCTCGGTAACAAGTACTTCCTTCAAATGAAGAAGGAACCTGGGAAAAACACTAAAGAAAAATTCTAAGAAAGCAATTTCAAAAGAAATTCATGAGAGAGAGAGAGAGAGAGAGAGAGAGAGAGAGAGAAATTAAGGACAAGAACAGAAAAATACAACAGAAATCACTCTATTCATTTTCCATAGTAATTATGATGCTCTAAGAAGTCCTTGCACAGAGAATCCAGATTCATAAAATAATTAGCATCCTGCCTAGTTCTCATAGTAGGGAAATATGTTCAGCAATTGTTTTTCAGGGCTCCACCTTTATCTCTGTGTCTTCAAAAAGGACCTTTCAAACTTAAGGCTCTTAGTATAGCTGTGGGAATGATATACTATAAATATTTATTTCCCTATAGATATTTGTGTTACTTGCTATTTGTTTGTTTGCTTGATTTTTTTTTTTTTTGAGCTCAGGATCTGCTTTGAGTGTCATGTCAGATCTCACACTCTAAAACCCATGATTACCATCATCCTTTTTTCCTCATATGTTCTTTATCTAAGTAAATAATATTCTGCAGGAAGACACTCCAGTTCAAATATTCTATGTCAATCTTGAATCATCCATTTATTTGAACTATCCTCATATTATCAACTTGCATCAGTATAGCTGTAGAAATACCTGTCAAATGTTAACACTCTTGTTTCCAGTACCACTGTACTGGGTTCTATTACTGATGTCCCTTAAGTGTACCTCTGCATTGGCCTCATAGGTAGAACCCTTACAATGTCATATGTCAGTTCAGGCCATAAACTCTATATCAAGGGTCCTCTGACAGGCATATCTGGTTCCTGTGCAGCAGCAATGAGATTTAAAACAAAATGCATTAACAGTATAGAAGACAGTAAAGGGTCTGCCTTCCTCAAGCTCAGATTTAGGGGATGAAGCTCTACCTGGTGGGGCAGTATCAGGACATGGCTGTAGATAGCAGCATAAAGGATGGTTTAATGGATATGAATAGACCACACACCTGAAAAAGAATGATGTGAACTAAGTTTTCTGAGTCAATTTTCAAGCCATAAGGAACAATAATAGGTGTTCAGGTTGAAAACAATACAAGGCATATAGGAGTTAAAATGTAATAAATAAAAATAAGTAACTATGGGGAAAAGGGGAAGGGCAGAAGGATTAGATACCAATGAGAAGAGAAACTAGTGACTGAAAAAATAAGTACTACGGCATTTCAATCGAGCAGTTGGACTGGGGACCCTTTTGCTCTACTTAGGTAGAAACTATTAGTGGGCAAGAAGAAACTCTTCAAGGGACAGAGTAAAGGGATGGCCTGCCACACAGTGCCCCCTTCTGGATTCAGATTAGGTACAAACCTAATAATAATAATTATAGTAGTAGTAGTAATGCAAACCCAAATAATAATTTCCAACACAAAGATTTCCTCAATTAACCAAGGCAAATAGACAAGGTGGCTGAATCTAAATCTGGCAGAAACAGCATAGATTTGTAGGTATAATTTTAAGAGAAAAAAAGAGAGAGAAGTCTGTGTTAGAATAACGGATTGGGTTTGTGAATTAGGGTAGCCAAATGGGGATTATTTTGACTAATGGACCTTGATGTTTTGCTAGGTAGACCTTGGTGAGCAGGCATCAGAAAGTGGCCAAATAAGGAATTGACCTTGGCGGCTAGCTTTAGGAATGTAATCTAATAGACTATTTTGCAAAGGAGGGGGAAGGGGAAGGTAGAACCTGAACATGTTTGCCATGCTTGGGTCTGTTAGAGCCCATCATCAAGTTTGGCTATTTCCATTTCTCTTGCAACTTGACAACAGCAAGAAGCTGCTCAGAGTACTTGAGAGTGACAGCAGGCGGCATTATCCCTTGCTGCAGGCCTGGGGTATTGAGACCTTATCCCTACAGGTGTCACAGCTCCTGGGTGGGCTTAGGAAGCCAGGCTTCTTTGATTCTTGGTTGCAGTTGGTGGTATAACTCCCAGACTAGGAAGACATGCCTTGGAATGGCTTACCTCTTGGCTGCAGTCAGTGTCAGTGGCATGACCCTTGTGTCAACTCAAGAGGTTATGATGCCTTGGACCTTAACATCAGCCAGGGATATAGCTCTCAGTCCAAAGTCTAAGCCACTGGCCCAAAGGACTTGAAAGTTTTATACAATTCATCCAGTGACCAGGTCTACAATTTTCCTGTTGTTGGAATGTTTGTCCTGGAGTCATCTCTGCCTCCTTCCCACCACCTTTCTACTTCTGCTACTCTTTTTCCTGTTGTTGTCCTTCTTCCTGCCCTGGACACTTTCAAATCTTTCAGCTGCTTCTTCTCCAGCTGTCAGAGAGCTGGTCACCTTGCTCCCTTCTGCAGCTGTGGCCACCAATGCCATTCTATTCACTCTGCAACTGTTCTGTTGCTTCTGCTGCTTTTCTCTGTGTTATCCTCTCAGCCCACGCTACTGAAAGAGAGCTGGAAAAGAAAACTTGAGCAGAAAGAACTCATACTTCAACACCAGTGAAGGCGGCACTAAGTGAGCCTGTGAACTCTGTGAGCAATCAGGCCTGTTTGGGGACCTTGGGAGCAACCATATCTGAGGCTTCCAGCAATGTTCACAGCCATTGATGCTGTGTTCAGACTAATCACAAACTTGCTCCTTATCATGAATCATAGAGTCCCTTTTCTAGGCTACCAGGCCTCATGGAAGTAGCTGTAATGTTGCACAGAGGTCTTCTAGGCTTGCGCTAGCTGAAACTCTGGTATGTATGGTTTCAGTCAGCTCTCACTGAGCCTCTAAGTCTACTTTGTTTTCTCAAGGCATCTGTGGAGCTCAAGATGACTAGTCCTGGCCTAAGAGTAGTCTGGTTAGTTGTTTGCTATTGATTACAGTCCCTTTGATCAGAGATGCAAGGAAACAAGAAAATAAAATGGTAATTAGAGACTCCAGTTTTACCATCCATGTTGTTGTTTCCTTACAGGAAAATTTAACAGCAAGAGTACTTCCAAAAATAAATTTTTGTTTTTTGATATTCTACATTTTACGCAGTATACTTTTACAGTATTTTTTCTTATCCCAGATACTCCTTGCTCTCTACTCATCCAATTTCATTTCCTTTCTCTGTCTTTCAAAAAACAAACACACAAAACCAACAAGAATGCCAAACAAAACCAAAACAAACAGTAGCACAGAAACCATGGAATCTGTTTTATGTTGGCCAACCACACCTGAGTATGAGTCTTGCCTTGAAATGTGATTGATATACTCTGTCTTTTAGAAAAGTCAAGTGTCCAAAGGATTTCATATTTAAAATAAAAATAAAATAAAAAGTGAACAACAACACAAAGGCATTAACACACAAAGTAATTTTTAATACATGTACAGTACAGTACTGATGTATTGACCTCTTAGAGAGCTACAGGGGTCATAGATGCTCCTTATTTGAACTGAGACATCGCAAAATTGTATTATAATTCAGGTTTCCTTTGTATCTTTAAATAAGATGCATAACTTTTTCTTTTGTAGATCTTTCACAGATGCTAGATAGTTTGGAACTGTTGGTACCTCTTCAAAAATGAGAAAAACATAGCCCAGGAATTCTTGGCAAAAATAAAAGTGTCTATTATAGTCTTGTCTCATTATTATAATATAAGTTTACAGGCAACAGAAAGCAAGTTGGCTGCTATCATTTTAAAGTCTTCCTTTGCACATCTAAAATTCTCATTCTCACTATTAATTGATGAATGGATGTTATCATTTAATATTTGGCTTAGAAAGTTCAAAGTCTAACAGAAGGAACACGTTTCTCAAATGAACAGTCACAATGTGATAACTGTTAAAAGGCACAGTTGCATAAAGTGATTCGACACCATGGGGACTGGAACTAGAGAAGGTCGTACCTTGAGCTAGATCAAGAAGACACCAGATATTTTTCATGTAGTTAAAGGGAGGTGAAGTTTAGGAAAGGAAACATCCCAGTATGGGCACATGGGACTTATATTAATGGGTATGTTTTTAGGCAACAAGTCATTTGAGTATAAAAGTCTAGACAGAGATAATGCGTGAAAACAGAAATTGGAGGGCAAGTCTGAACAGTTATCAAATCTCCCTCTAAGGATCATCACCATGAAAGCCATGCCTCTACTGATATTTCTTTAATTCACACTGACAACTGATGCAATCAGTTGGTGTTGAGCATAATGCACTGGTAGCAACATAGAGATTAATATCCGGAACACTGAAGAGTTTTGACACCGTGAAAGCAGACCATTTATGCATCATCCTACACATTTGCAGATATTGCTCACATTTAACAAGAACCATCATGTTTGGCAGAAACAAGACTGAAACGGAAAGGAATAGAGATTTGAGTAGCTGTATAGTGGACTATAAGAATAACTGTTAATGCAAGATGTCTTTATTCCTAACTCCAAACATGGGAAATGTGTGTTGTATGGTGGATAGTGCTTCTTAAAAATAGCCACAGTGATTTCTTCTATTTCACGTGTTCTTCTTAAAGTGAGACTTTCATAAAATCCCAAGAGATGGCTCTTTTTCCTGTCCCTGCGTCTGAGAGTGATTGTGACTAGAAATCACGCCACGTGGCTTCTATTCCTACGCCACAGAAACCAATAGAGCTTCTATTTGGCCCCTTTAAAAAAAGAAACTTGAAGTGGTGCATTTAAAGAGGCTGCATACGCCAGCCAGGCATGGCTCTCCAGCCTACAGCACAGCTGGAGGCTCAGCTGACGGCCAGTGCATCCAGCAAGCGTGAGCAATGCACTTCCAGATGACTGCACCCTTCAGTTGTCGGTCACTGCATCTCTTTCCGATTGAGGCAGGAGACATCACTAAACAAAGCCAGGGAAGCCTCATTGTAATCGTTCAAAATCCTCAACCCACTGAATCCACTCAAAAATAAAAATCATCCTATGATATTTTTTCATATGAGAATTTTTCCTATGAGAATTTTTCATACATTATCCTCTAGAAAAAAAGACACTTTATTCTCTTTGTAGAATAAATTAAATGTTAGTGAGTACACATCCTTATTACTTTTTCAATCAACTTATTTATTCTATTGTCTATAATTTTAAAGTCAGGGACATCTCAAGGTTTTTTCAACCTAAAGTGTCCCCATCATGGCTCATATTTAGAAGATGAATGGTAGTGTTGCTAGAAAATAGGGGGTGATTTTTATTTTTTATTTAAAATTTTTATAAATGCTCCATTTATGGAATCAGATAATCTCAATAAAAATAAAAATGTTTACATTCTGAGAAGGAAGGGAATATGTCTTAAACTAATGTCTCCTGGACCTAATAATGACTTTGAGGACATAGTGAGGATCAAAGATTTCATATGATGTTGTTTGGTAAAAACAACACAGACAACATGATTCCAAGGACACGTTACCTCCAGAATACCATTGGAAATGGGTTGGAATTGAAACATCAGAAAAGAAACGTGAACAAAAAAGATTTAAAGAGATGGATAATATCAGAGATCTTCATTGGGAGTTTTTCTAATTGCTTAATCTTTGAAACAAAATTTCTACGTTATATTGATCAGACTTTTGTCACTGTGAAAAAGGCCTGACCTCCTCAACTTAAGGGAAGAAAGATTTGTCCTGTCTTACAGTTTCATTTTTAAAAATTTTTATTTATTTATTTATTCTTCAGTTATTGACTGACTGATTGATTGACTGTTTTATAAGACAGAGTTTCTCTGTATAGTGGTCCTGGCTGTCCTGGAACTTGTTTTGTAGACCAGGATGGCATTCTTCTGCCTCTGCCCCCCGGGTGAGTGCTGGGATTAAAGCCGTGTGCCACCACCACCTGGCACAGTTGCATTATTAAGTCTATTATCTCTTGGCTGCAGTGGTTCTGGGCCTTACCAGGTACAATGTCATGACAGTGAGGACATGTGGCAGAGCCACACATGCAAGGATGGATTGGAGAAGTAAAAGGAGTAAACCCCAGGTCAAGTCTTCAGTGATCTACTTCCTGCATTTAGGCCCCACCTCCTCAGAGTGATAACAAGCCAAAATGCTTCTTTGAAACTATGTTTGTTGGGAACAGAAGCATTGATCTTGGATACAGGTCTAGGCTGTTTAAATATTTTGGACCTGTTATAAAGCAGCATGATTGTAAGTATGTTCATAAAACTGGGAACATTGAGTTCATGGTGCATTATAAGTTAATTCATGAGTGTGAGCTCTGTCAGTCACCATGAAAGCCTCTTAACACAAGGAAATATGTTTTGAATTTTTCCTTTTCCTTAAGTATGCTTATTTAGCAATTACTAACTTTGTATAATCCTAGGAATGCTTTTTCTTTTATCTTATCACACCATCAGACATTTGGGTGATAAACAGAGGACTAAACCAGAAAGTACTGGGTTTAGGAAGAGTGATCTGCATAGTCAGTCATTTAAAGCGATTTTATTGTTAGTATATGATCCTGCCTGTTAAGCTGATATTTTTTACCCGAATCATTGATAAATTTAATTATATGATTCACAGTGTTCCAGTATAATAACTAAAATGTATTTTAGTATACTATTAGTTGTCAGTACATATTATTTCTTCGTCATAGGAACTGGGTTAAAAAAAAGTCAACCGCTTGATCACAGACATGCTCTTATAAGAATGTGACAGCAATATCAATATGAACTTTAAAATAAAGGATTATGTAATCATGTAAAACAGCATCCTTTTTTTATAATATGTGTATATATAGCTCTGGATTGAGGAATTTGCTTTGATCTGTCCGACTCAGTCAGAAGTCTTACCTTTTGAAGTCTCATAATTTTGTTTTGAACTTTCCAAGCAGTGACCCAAAAGCTAACTAATTTGATGGTTCTGAAGAAAAGTAGTAAAGTATGATGGTAGCCAGATATTGTCCGCTGTTTGGGCCTCTCAGCACTGGAAATCCTTACTTGTTTTTGAAGAACTATTCAGCATGTACACATCAGAGGGAACCCGAGCCAATGTGCCTTGCTGAAGCCACACAAACATTGCACTTAGGAGCACCTGCGCTCCGGGCTAGGCAAGGCTGATGCAGCCACTCAGGACTAGAACTAAAAGCAAGTAATTAATGAGGTATTAGATCGCTTCTCCAAGTACAATTTACTATACACTCAGTAGCTGAAAGCACTGCCGCTTTACCGTCCTACTCTTCTAAAGAACAGAAACCGGCCAGTAACCTTACTGTGCTAAAATCATATCGTCAGCCTGACTGGTCCAGCAAAGCTCTTTCGGAGAAGATGTTGCCTCCCTACCCTTACATTTGTTCATCCCTCCTGGCACCCACGTTCAGGACTGGACTAGCAACTTGCCCTCCTGTTGCAGTGAGGGGCTCGGGCTGCGTTCCCGGCGCAGGGCCCCTTGTTCTGTTCTGCCCGGCTCCCGGTGCGTACCCGAAATAATTAAACGGAAACTGTATTCACTTAAATACTGCCTGGCCCATTATCTCCAGCCCCTTATTCGCTAACTCTCACATATTATTTTAGCCCATCTCCATTAATGTGTATCGCCACTTGAGTTGTGGCTTACCGGCATGAGTCTAACCAGTGTCCATCTTGTGCTGGAGAAGCATGGCATCTCCCACACTGCCTTCTCTCTCACAGCATTCTGTTCTGTCTACTCCGCCCACCTAAGGGCTGTCCTGTCAAACGGCCAAGGCAGTTTTCTTTATTTAGCCAATGAGGGCAATACACAAATAGAAGACCCTCCTACACCACCCTCCTGTCTTCCTTTAACAAGGGCCCTGGTGACCCAATCAAGGCCACTGAAAATTTCAGGAAAAAAAAAAATTCTATCCAAGACCCTTATTTACATATCTAACTTTGTGTGGCATGCAAAGTAAAATAAAACATCTACAAATATCAGAGATTAGGAAGCGAGCTCCCTTTGAGGACTCATCTTGCCTGATACAGGAATTCTTTCCGCTGGCTCCTCAGTAGCAGCTGCATTTATTTATAACAGGCTGTAGAGATGTAGATTCTGATGGGCACACTCAAGGAAAAGCAAAGCTGGAAGTAGCATGGCCTTTAGTTTCTGTAAGGTGTGCCCTCACTTGCTGGGTGCTGAAGTTAAAGTCAGGTGTGGATGCTATCTGGTACATCTATGTCTCTAGTGTTCTTCACGTTTATTTATTTATTTTTGGGAGGGGAGAAGTTAGGTTCCTTGATTGTTTGGATGTTTTTGTTATTGAATACTCCTACTGTAATTTAGTTCTTAAATTATCCAGCATACTAATCAACAAAAGGGATGGTATAGAATTGAGAAAGTAATAGATGAGAGAGAAGATATTAAAAGATTAGAAATATTCACTTCATCCCAGTCAAATTAACTCTTATCAGGAAAACAGAAATGACAGCAAAAGCTGGCAGAGATACAAATAACAATTACTAGAGGAAGAGAAACCCTTATTCACTGTGAGTAGGGGTGCAAACTCCTGCAGTCACTATGGAAACTGTAGGGAGGTTGTCTCCAAAAACTGCACGTGAGTCTCCCTTAAGAGACAGCTCTACCATTGCTGGAGACAAACCCAAAGGCCTCTAAGTCTTACTTGTTCGTCTATTTTGCAGATCTATGAGGGGCTGCTGCCCTATTCGCAATAGAAAGAGACTGAAATCTCTCTAGATATCTATGAGCACATTGTTAGAATGTGGCACATATACACAATGAAATTTTACCCATACGCAAAGAAACTGAAATTATGAACATATCTAAGAAATGAATAAATCAAAAAATCCTATCAGGTGAGACAACTCAAAAGACAAAAGCTAGAAGTTGTCTCTCACACAGGGCTTCTCTTAGATTTTTATACGTATATATGCATGTTTACTAAACCTGAAAAGAGATGTAGGAGGACAAAGGTGCTCATGAGGAAGGTGGTGATGAGGAAGATTACTTGCACGGCCTGAAAATAGAAATGGGACTTCCAGAGGTGGAAGTTTACACCAAGGGGTGGAAAGGAAGAAGGATACGTGAAGAAAGTAAACAAAAAACAAGTTATATGTAAAATGCCCGTCAAAAACCATTATTTCTTGTGAGAATTAAAAATAAAAAAATAAATAACTACAGCAGTGGGAGAACCAAACACCCATCAAACTAAAAAAACAAACAAACAAAAAAACCCTTCTAGTTCTAAAAAGAGCAGTTGTGGATTTATTGAATAAATGTAGCAGTGATTAATAAGTTAGTTTCAATGCTTTCTTTGCGATATTGAGAGTTGAACCTGGTGACCTAAGCTTCCCCGCCAGACATCGTACTGATACCACCAACCTTTAGTTTCAGTTTTAATGGAATTTTAGCTGAAAAATATTTTAAATGGTTTTTAGATCTTAACTTAAATCCTTTTAAAGTCATTTTAGAGTTACTAAATGGATTATGATTAAAGTAAAACGAGTAAGTTCATACCTCTATAGTCATATGTAAGTCCTTACTTCTACTCTACATAAACCTGGCATGATCTGCTTCCTTCACAATTTTCTATTGTGAAGTTGACAGCAGAGATGTGCTGTCTGTTTTCTTGTTTGCATTACTTCCTTTCTGGAAGAGGCAGAAAGGGCAGTGCAGTAGTGAGCCAAGTGGGGCTCGCTCAGCTTCTCTATGCCCGGGGACCTTCTCCTCCATTCTTTGGGTCATGAGCCCTCAGGGTTATTATGACTGAATATGGCAGGTGACTGTAAGACTTGTGTGCCACAAGAGACCTTTGCTTTAAAATGGAGCAGAATGTTTTAGAGACCAAGAATTGTGATCAGGAGGCAGAAGCTTAAAAAACAAGGACAAGGAAAGAAACAACACAAGGACACATTACAGAATTCAGGTAAATGGATTAAATATAAGGAAACATTGGAAACTTCTTGTCAATTGGAAATAGGGGTCATCAAACACTGTTTTTATCATGCAAGATCATATGGCCCCAACCTCTCACTTTGCAAATGAAGACTCTAAGTGTGAGGAGACCAAAAGAGGTAGCTCAGATTCAACTAATTTTCAATAGCTCTGGAGTCTAGTATTGGTATTATTATTCATCATGCCTTCAGAGCAGAAAAATGATCTCGCGAGATGGTTCAGATTACTTTCTGTGTAAGCCTGTCACATGACCTTGAGTCTTGGAACACACAGTGGAATGTAGACACCAACACGTGAACCTTATCCTTTGACCTTGATGCATACTGTGGTCTGTGTACACCTGCAAAAGCACTTGTACGTGTGTGCGCGCACACACACACACAATAATAATAAATAAAGTTGAATTAAGTTTTCTGAGAAAAGAACAGAAATGCTCAGTTGGTTAGTTATGATGGATAACTAAAATATATTTATCCACTAATTTTATACACCAGCTTTAGTCTTTCTTTTATATTGTCCTAGATCACTGGGACAATTTTTAATTTTCATTTGTAAAATCAATGAATTATTCTATCATTTTGTATCCACAAATATTCATTGTTTGAAGATAATAATCCTAGCAACTCTCCCACACTTACTATTATATTTATTGAATAATTGCATATTATCATGTACCAACTTTTAAAAATATGATTTTTCTTATGATTCAATATAAATTTCACCTTGATATTCTATAAAGTTGATTTTCAATAAATCAAAAAATTTATTATTACAAATAAAATAATGCCATGGAACATTTCTTCTTGAAGATATTAATTTTTTGAGACTATAATTCAGCTATATATTTTCTCTTTCAAAATCAATACCTCTTTTTACATTAATGTTGTCACATGCACATATACATATATTATGTCCATATACATTCCTAAATACATAAATACAATCTGCTAGATCTGAATGTGGTTTGTATGGATGATGGCTGTTTTTGGAATTTATGGTATTTGGTCTTGGCTATCATCTAATTTTCTTTTCTGTAGTAGCAGCACGTGTGGCCACAAGAGGGCGACCGATGAAAACATTTTAAGCTTTAGACATATATAGGGCTTCTTTTACACAAGTATTGTGAAGACAACTTTGATACCAAATTTAGCAATGCTTATCAACCTATAAAACCAGTGTATTTCTTCTAAGACATATAAAGAAGATTTGTTTCGTTTGATTAAGATTTAATGTTTTATTCAAAATAGGAAAATTCAAAGAGGGAACTTAAGCTCTACATACTTTCATGGGTTGTGTGGTGTTGATTGACAGCTAGCAACAGTTACAAAGGATGGATGAGACGGACTTCCGATAATTGTTTCTAGCTAAGCTGTCTTGGGTAACAACAGCAATGTGTTGTCAGCATTGGTCTGTGAGAATAGTTGCCCTTACAGTGATCAAAGTGACTCTGGTTTATTAACAATAGCCGTGGATTTTGTTCGCCCATTTGCCACCACTTTTAAGGGGGATTCTAGTGTTTGCCCTGTGAGTTCCTTGGGAGAGGAAGATAGTAGGTGTTCAGGGAAGACATACTGAAACTTGAGAAAGACAAAACATCAAATACAGAAAGGGTAAAAGGGGCCAAAACAAAATAAAACAACAACAAAACACCTTTGTTAGAGCTGATCTCTCCTCTCTATGTGGGAGGGAAGATCCAGAATGGGGAGTCCATAGCAAGTTGGGGTGAGGCTCTGAGCATTCAATAAGACCCCTGGGTCCTCCCATTCTCCCTATGGGCTCCCTGGATGTTTGATGTTTGTTCCTGAACAGGCTTTTCTCAGCCCTGCTTGACAAAGGAAGCAGTTTTTGTGACAGCAGCTTTGTTTTCTGTCCCTGCCCATACATCCTAAGTTCCACCACACTTAGAATACCATTACCTACTTTTAAATTTACATCATAATAACTAAGACATAAAAAGGAGGATCCATTATGAATTAAAACACATTTGATAGGGAAGGGTAGACTGATTATGAACTTGAGATCTTCCCAATGCTCATAATAATAGATCATAAAATAACTGTTTTAAATCATTGAGGTAAAAAAACATTTACAGGATAGAGAATGATTTACACAAACACATCAAAAAACACTTTCCCCCATCCTCCCACCTTAACAATCACATTATATCATAGTATACGTCACAAAAAGCGCACCTCATTTTTGCTCTTAGGAAAATGACGCAGCCGAGCCCTATAATTAAATTTTTGAAAGCAGGTGTTGTTCATGATAGCATCTGTTAGCCTTGCCAAGAACCTCATGTTCAGCTCCAAATTACACTTTTATTAATTTCATTATTGTTTGCAGTGTTTTCCAGACCAGCCAGATATACGGCAGCATGACTCAAATCATGCACGCATGCATGTATGTGTGTGTGTGTGTGTTGGAGTGTGTGTGTGTATTATATGAGAGGCAGGAAGCCAAGTCACACAAAGAGACACAGAGAAAGGAGAGTTATTTACTCCTCAACAACTTTTCATTTATTCTATTACAGGATTTATTAATCAAGATTTGGCATTGTAAATTTTGACTGCGATAATAATTTTGGATCAAATGTTTAGAAATATGAATAAATTTTAATTAAAAAGATAGCTCTAGTATCTTTATAATTAAATCTTTATTTATAAAATGACCTTCATGTTTTGAGATTTTTATAAGGTGACGTGGGCTACATTAACATAAAGTAGTTCCTTGTTGTATGACACCCAAATCTGGAAAATACTTTCTTTTTCAATTAGTAGAGAATTCTGTTAGCTTTGAATTTTTAAAATTTTTTTTGTCCTTTAGCTTGGAAT
Source organism: Ondatra zibethicus (assembly GCA_004026605.1). Taxonomy (NCBI): domain Eukaryota; kingdom Metazoa; phylum Chordata; class Mammalia; order Rodentia; family Cricetidae; genus Ondatra; species Ondatra zibethicus. Next base: position 34,548 of record PVIU01018022.1, read on the forward strand.
CTTATGTCTTGTTTACCTTGTTTAATGTTCCTGTAATTAAGAAGGATGTGTAAAGTCAATGAGCAAACCTGTTGTAAATAATAACAGCATGAATTGATTATCTGAAGAACTATAGATCACACTTACAGAAGTAACAGACACCACCCCTGTTTATCTGGATAAGGAAACTGGGTTTTGCTCTCACTGTGGTAAGGCCGACCTTGGACTTTTAAAATAAATAGGATGATGATTGCCTTTGATAACTGCTTTTCTGGTTTTTTTTGAAACATTTGCATATTTTTCTCTTCATCACAGTAACCTATGATTGTAATTGCACATAACGTACTTTTGAGTGAAGTTTCCTTATGGCTTAGGCTAGCTTTGTTAAACACTGATGAATATGGAGCAAAATTCAGTGCCAATGAAGATAATAAGATGAGGAAAGGATGTGAGAAATACCAACATAATAAATACTATGATCTCACTAAATAAATTACATTATGGATGAAATGTGTCCGATAATTCATAGTTAACAAGTTAAGCTATTCTATAATTTAAAGCAATATGGGGACTTAGCCTCCCCTCTTGTCCATTAATCATATCAGGAATATGGAAATATTTTTATTTATGTAATCTACACCTTCACAGGTTACCTCTCTTACCAGAATTCTGAAAAAAAGCCAAACCAGTCTCAGAACAGATCTGCCCCTATAAAAAAATAAATAAATCATATAAATCATTGACGGCAGATCTTTATGGTGTTTCCTCATCATCACTATGTCATTTGTCTATCAGAAACCCTTCATTTATACACATCATTGTCATATGGTAATTGCTAATGTAGTCCACAGACTACAGTATTGACCGGGCATGGAGCATAAGAAAATAATCCTTAGGGAATAAAGCTAACAGCAATTAATAGGCATGTAACTAATGACTGCTTTTCTGTGTTTGCACATTGGCACATGAGTAATGTATAAAAGCACACCTGCATTATATATATATATATATATATATATATATATATATATATATATATATAGCCATCAGCTGCTACAAGGAGAGTGCATCTTGACATTCAGAGCTTGTAGACATAAATACCTTTCTTCCAGCCACCTGGCATTCCACTGCACCTGCACCTTGCTGCTCTCTGTCTCACACTGAATAATTTCCCTCAGCAAGCGAAAGACAGATTGCAGTCACCAGTCAGCACGTACGACAGTTCTCATATAAAAACAGGTTTTGATCTGATGCTGAACAAATGAGATACAGTAATAAAATTAATGAATCTTTTTGGGGGGGTTCTACGGATATTTGAGAAGTACGTAAATTGTTGCTTTCTTGTTTATAGAAGATAAATGTACTGAGTAAATTTGCCTTTTCTTAAGAACCCAAATATCACAGTCTTTTGTTCATCACATCTTAGGTGGGAAATGGTATGGTTAACACTTCTCTCTTCAAAATAGGGTTTCTGCTTTTAAAGCATGGCATCCCTAGCTAACACATTCCTGCTTAAAACATTCCATGGGCCCTAAGTCCTCTAAAAGGAAGATTGAGTATCCAGGTAAAACTGTTTTCAAGCTATTGAACTTAGCTACATCATATTCTATGTCCTAATGTCTATAGTTCTCCTAACAACATGACTCATTTGAACTCATCATTTGCTGACTGATACACATTATTTTAACACTTATCTCCAGTTATTCATAAAAGATATATTCATGAGTAAGGACTTTTATTCTCATGGGGCTGGTAGTCTCCACTTAGAGATAAGGAAGCTGAGCTAGAGCCTCATTGCCAAGTCATTACTGATTTCCTGAAGAGTACCAACAATGGATTCAGGGTTAGATACACAAATATTTTTAATATAAATTTTACCAACATTATAAGCAGAATGACCTAGGAGTATATTATCCCATTATGATTGGATGTTTCACCACAAAAATTAGAAATCATTTTTTGAATATTTACACATTATAGAAAAATTAAAACATTGTAGCCACACAGGAAATGACTTTGCCAAGATAATCCAATTATTAAGAATGTAGTCTTTTACTGTGCCATTTGTTGAAAATCATCCGTCAATCTTTTTTTTACTTATAAGATCTTTTAAAAAAAACTTAAAGTTGTAGATTTTACATCAAAATGCTCAAAGAGCTGATGGGATGGCTTAGTTCACCAAGTCCTTGCCATGCAAGTGCGAGGATCCACGTTTGATCTCAGAATCCATGTAAAAATGCCAAGAATAAGGATAAGGGATGGCCCAGTGGGCATAGCATGTACCATGCAAGCCTGAGTCCCTGAACTCACATCCTCAGAACACACATAAAGCTGAATGTAGGACTACAAGCGTCTCTAGTTCTACTGTTATCCTACTGCAGACTGGGACAGGAGGCTCACCAGGAGCTCATAGCCCAACTATTATTCAGCAGTAACTAACAAAAGATACCCTATCACAAATGAAGTAGAAAATAAGGACTGATAGCCTAGGCCTTAGACCTCCATATACATGCACTAACACTCTTACATCCACACAAAACACACACACACACACACACACACACACACACTACATATACAATCCACACCCACCCTCAAGACACAGACACATTCAACACACACACATGCTCAGCACATACTGAACACACACACCACACACACGCTGAATACATACACATTCAACACATACACACACACACACACACCATAGTGCCAAGACTGATAGTGTGTTTTAGCCTCAATTTTGGCAAGGTAGAGACAGTAAGATCTCTTGTATTTACTCTCCAGTCACTCTAGCCTAAATGGTGAGGAACAGCCCAATGATTGACCCTATCTAAAAGCAGGTAAGAGTTGTTCCTGACATGATACCAATGTCTATTGATCTCCACTCACAGACATGTGCATACATGTACCCTGGAAAATAACGGGTTTAGTATTGAGTCTCCATATCTCTTCTGGGGAGGGGAGAACATCGGTCTCAACTTTGCTGTTCATGTTCTTTCCATCTGCTTCATCCTACTTTTGTGTGAACAGAAAACTCTAACATTGCCTCATCCACGTTTAAGGGTTTTGAGCTTCTTTGAGTAGTGACAGTTATTGTTTCGGTGAATTTCGTTTTAAAAAAATCAAATTTTCATGTATGATTGAGACCTCATGATTTGTCTCCTGTCAACTTTGGTGTGTCTGTTGTTGCTGAACATGTTCAGCTCAAATAAAAGAGAATCAGTCCTTTAGTTCGCATATTTAGTTCTGATCACCATACTTATGGTTTCTATTTTCACTGAAACTACAGTGTGATATCTATAATTGGGAGATACCTAATGTTTTTTCTTAGAAAGTAAATATATCTTTCAGGTCTCCTTTCCATGCAAGCCTGTAATTCAGTGAGGCTAATAGCTTGTTTAAAGTGGCCATTTAAAAAAAAAACCAGTCTATGTTAATGCTCTCTGGCTTGTGTCTACTGACTGGTTCAGTCACTCAGTGAATATTGCATTCGGTTGTCATTCTTTGTGGGGAAGTCCCAGAAGAAATGATGCTACAACAGTGAGCAGACAAAATGTTCCTATATACTGGAACTCCACATGAGGAAACGCTGAGTTCATTCCACCCAATTACAGGATATATTTATTTATTACATTTCATTTGAGTAAGATTCCCAGTGACTTATTTCTACCTGTGTTGTGGATGTACACCTGTAAGACACCACTCTGGCTGTATTACATGCATGCCCATCCTGAAAATATGATGTACTTTGAGCCTTTCACTGAAAGACTCGCCATTGTCATCCTTAGAACACCATTTGACTATTTCATATTTATAAACTGGTAGTACATCTTTTCCTTTGAAAGATAAAAGGAATGCCGTGATTCTATATAATAGATGTATGAGGCTAAAGATACAATAGGTAAGGTCATTTAATATGGTGAAGATACCTATTATTTTAATGAGCATCTATTAACAACAGTTTCTTTTCTCATGAGATTTATTTCTTTTGTCCAATGTTTTATGTATGTTCCACACATTTTTAGCTTCTCTATTTCTTTTCTGTCCTGAATGCCTCTTAAAATTCTCACCTCTTTAAATAAGCTGCATTATTTCTCTTGAGGGATCCGCAAAACTGTTTTTCTGTTCACACTTCTACTTCATGCTGTCTGCAAGGGTAATAATCATCCACTTGATTAAAACACACAAATAGAAGATGCAGTCTTAGGTTCATTATTTCATTTTTTCCTTGTTGAAACTACTCTCCCCTATGAGTGTTAGGAAAAAGGATGGTCATTATTTTGCTTTCTTTTCTCAAAAAATTATTTTAAATGCATATCTGCTTTGCCTTATATCAATTTTGGGGGGAGGTGGGTAAACTTTACTGTGTACTTACTTTGTTTTAATTCAAATGTTCCAGTTTTATGTTATGCTATAAATTTACCCCCTTTATTTAAGGACTGGAAAGTTGCCTCCCTTAAGGACTAGCTTTCATGATATAAAAGAAGCTGATATAAAAGCTTCCATAAGAGGGAAGTGACTAACTGTCCTATCCAGCCGTGGGTCCTGTGAACCACAACAATGACCAGCGAAACACCATAACTCTAAAGCTGCAGTAGAGGCACACTTACCTTGGTGGTAACCAACAGTTCTCTCATTGCTCTTAAAACCCATACATTTCCTATTGTTGTTGTACAAGAGGAAAACCATGCCTGGTACTGAAAACCTAACCAAACTACTCAGCGCAACTGATGTCATAGATCTTGGAAGAGACGTTGCTTGTCTCAGAGTGATGTCAGAAACCACATCTATAATGTCTCATCAAAATGACGGTCTGAATATGAGGTGAACAAGGATGATACCAATAAACTTGCCAAAGTGTCAAGGGGCAAAGACCACAAGGCCTCAATATTACACAAAACTAGAGGTCACTAAATAATGCTCAGAATGGGAGATTCGACTCAAATACACTAAGTACAGTTATGTGATTGATATCTTAAAAGTGACGTTGCAAAAGCTAAACTCTGGGAGTTGCCTCTGAAGCTGACACACCCATTATCTACTCCATCATAGCTTAGGGCAGCTTCATACTAACATTTTATTAGAAAACTTCTCAGAGTTATTTGTTTGAATCTCTCCTTCAAGCATTTTCTGAGTCCAGCTATATCTTGTCACCTTCAGACTTAAGACCTTAGCTAAGCCAAATTATGCTTTTTAAATTGACTGTTGGCTTTTTACCTTCTCCTATAAAACTTGACTTAATCATCTACTGTTAATTTCATAACTAGAGTGTGCTCTTTAAGGTGTCATTAATTAACCTTCCTTTGTGTTGTATATTTAATATTTTAGCTACAATATGGGGAGTTTCTTTACTGGTCCTGCCTATCTGGTGCTCTGTGTGCTTCTTGTACCAGTATGGGTATGTCTTTCCTTAATTTGCAGGAAGTTTTCTTCTGTGAACACATTGAAGATCAGACTTATACCA
>PVIU01018023.1:0-40141 GCA_004026605.1 Ondatra zibethicus
AACTCACTTTGCAGACCAGGTTGGCGTGGATCCTATGGAAGTCCACCTGCCTCTGCCTTCCTAGTGCTGGATTAAAGACATGCTGGCTCTTAGGGATCTTTCTAAATCAGGCAGCACCCTTCTCTCCAGAGGCTTTCCCTTCCCTGGGTGAGCACCACACCAAGCCCTCATCCACGTCCTTGCTCCCCCTCTTGGTCTCCTTTCACCCCCACACCAATCCGTGCCCACTGTGTCCAGACTGAACTTTTTAGTTCTGTCTCGGCACCAGACCTTGCCGTGGCTGTGGTCTTTTCCTGGAGTGAACCACTCCCCACTTCCCTGTGGTAGATATGGCTCTGTCCACAAAGTCTATGTCTGGGCCGGTGCTTTTCCATGAACGCTTACTCCTCCCGTCTCTCCAGTCTTCTTGCTGTTGCCACTCTTCATCGCCCCATACAGGTTAGAAACCACTGGAAGAGCAGCTTCCCAAGGCCAGGCACTGTGTGCACCTCAGTTACTCTAGCACAAGGTGACCAGCTAGTGATATTGGCTCAATGCAAGAAGATATTTATTTATTTTAATCATTATATATAATATTAGTTTCACTGCGACAGTTTCAGAACACAGTTTTAATATGTTAAATGTTTAATGTGGGTTAAGTCTCCTATCCCATCACGTCTCCCCTTTTCTGTATATGTGTGCATATGTGCATGCTGGGCATTGGATGTCAGGTGTCTTTCCTCTATCACCCCCACCTCTGTTTTTTGAGGCAGGCTCTCACTGAATATGAAACTCATAGATCTGGCCAGGTTTGTTGGCCAATGAGCTCCAGGGCTTTGCTTGCTGTTTTCTCACATCAGTATGTGACTTACAGACACTCACGATTTCACCTGACTTTTTAAATGTGGGTTCTGGTTGGTCTCGGGATTCAAATTCAGGTTTTCATGCTCGCACAGCAGATGCTTTATGATCGGAGCCATCTCTCCAGCATCCAAAACTGTGTTTTGAAACTGTCGCAGTGAAACTAATATTATATATAATGATTAAAATAAATAAATATCTTCTTGCATTGAGCCAATATCACCTTTGAACGGGGATTTCAAGGTAGAGAAGTTTGACAAAGAGAACTCCGGCAGATACTGGGGAGTAGTTCCTGCCTAAGCTCACTGGCGTGCTAGTGGAGAATTCATTACGGAGGTCGGGAGACACAGAGGTGGCTGCTGTAGAGAGCAGATGCTAGCACAGGGCAGCCATGCTCAGTGACAGCTGATTACTGCCAGCTGGGGACATGAGCTCAGAGTCGCCAGACTCTCTGGGTTCTTAAGAGAAGCTAGGGCTGGAGAGATGGCTCAGCCATTAAAGGCTAGGCTCACAACCCAAAATATAAGAGAAGCTAGAAATCCCCACTTGTGTGTGCGTGTGTGCGTACATGCTCGTATGCGTGCATGGTCTTTATTATAAAATGTACCTAAATCACATTTTTGAAGAACACAGTATAAGTCAAACAGAAGCCATCTGTGAGCTAGATTTGACCCATAGGCTTCCAGCCTTCATGCTCTGTGACAGCCTCGAAGGCACCTGAGCTGGGAGTAACAGGCGGAAACCTGCAATGCAGGAATGTGTCCTCAGAGGTGAGTTACTGTATAGCCCAGTAGGCTGGGGGAGGAGCCAGAGAAGAGGTTGGCTCACTGACTCTAGGCACCAAGTCTAGAGTAGACTAGGGTGGCATCTGTAGGAATACAACCAACATGAGCTTCTGTTTCTCCCGACGCCCAGCTTTGTGGGATGCAGAGAGGTTGTCAAGAGCCTCTTCTATTTTCCCCTGAGCGTATGGGTCGTCTCCTTGTCACGCACCTGCTGCTGTTTGGAGTCTAGCCTTGAACCTAAGGTATTATCTGTGGGTCTCTATCTAGCGCCTGATTCTCACTCACCAGTGCGTGAACAGTGTCTCGCTGTTCTCTGTGAAGACTTTGTCTAGACCCTGCTTCCAGCGCTTCGGGTAACTCGAGATCGGTCAGTCCTGTGTGCTCAGATTTCGGCAGTGAGCTTTGGCTACCTCTGACATCACTAGGCTATGCATTGGTCTTGATTGGAACACTGTCCACTCCCCACCCAACCTAAGCTCAATAGATCTCCCTCTGGGTGGATTCTAGATGGCTCAGCGCCCTGCCATAAACTCCCATTTCTCTGTCTTAGGCAGTGTGCCCACTCCGGACCCTCCAGCCTTCTCCTTTCCCAGTCTCTGAGGCCATCCTTGTTGCTCTCCTTAGGCCTTCATGCCTGCATCCCGATGCTTACCTCTGGCCTAGGCGACTCATTGCTCTGCCTAGTTCTCCTGGACCACTGTGCTCTGCTTGTGAACCCAGAGTCCTCTGGAGCCTACAGAGGCCCTGTCCCCTGACCTAGGCCTTTATCAGGACCCTTTGTTGCCTTTGGTTGTGTTGCCTGATAAGAAGCCCCTGCTATCTACATCCCTGGGCACCACAGGCTCACAGGTGACAATAAACAGAGAATATCTCAGTAACACTAGCAGCGTTTGAATTAGTGACCCATCCTGCAGGAAAGTCCACACTTAAGTGGTCGGGCTCTGAGCGTGAGGCAAGCCTTTCCCTTCTCTTCCTTCTTACTCTTTCTTCTTCCTCCTCCCATCATTCTTCAGAAGTAAAAGCTCCCCAAAATGTCAAAGTACTCAGCCCGCCCCTGAATTTAAGAGTGCCTGTCTCATCTCTCCAACTCATGTGATTGTGAAAGCCAGGCTTTCGTTCTTAATTCCATTGCTCATTTGTGCAGCAGGAACCACATGTAACTAGCCACTGAATATGTCTGTATTGCCGACTCCCTTAGAAAAAGTGATTAATCTAAAGGGATGGATTCAGCAACCTGAGATTTGCCTGTTTCTTCTTTTCAAAATCAGATCAAAGCAGTCTGTTATAGTTTTATGTAATACATAAATTGGATTGCTACACATAAAATAAGTATGATTTTAAGAAAAAAAAGTGAATAGGGGAGAAAGAACTCTAGAAAAGTCCTGATGGAGATGTAAACCTGTAGAGTATTTGGTTGTCTGTTTTAATATTTTGTTTGTTTGGTTATCAACATACCTTCAAGGAAAACCATTAAAGTTGTTGAAACAAAAGCCGTGTTTTGAGCACATGGGTTGCACCGGGCACATCTCAGGCCTCTCGTGTGTATTCACACACCACAGTCAGTTGTGTGTCTTGATGTTGATAATGGAAGAGATGAAAGAGTCGTGGAGGAGGTTCTAGGGCCGGGGGTCTCTGGGCTTCTTGGAGATCTCTCCTCCTCTTGGCATTCGCTAGCAGAAGCTGATTACAGGCAGTCAGGGAGAGAAGAGAGTGGAATTGGATTGTTCCTTGTTGGCCCAATGACCTTTCATAGACAGAGGTCAAATTAAGTCAGTTTTTTTTCCAGTTTGTTTTATATTTACTACAACTTCTGACAGTGGCTGCAAAGGATCTTAGAAATGTCTCCAATGAACTGGAAATGCGCCTGGGATAGCGGATGGCTGATAGTGTGGGAAATTATTTGAACCAGTGCTGTACATTTTTATGCTGGTGTTCATTTAGGCTTGCACTTTGTTAGGTCATTTTAACATCTTAAATCTTATAATAGAGTTAGGTCATTTTAATATCTCAAATCTTAAGGTTTAGAGCAACATGAGAAGTAATTCCATTCACCTTCAGCAAACACAAAACGTCAAAGAAAGACTTTGATGTTTTATCAATTAAATGAGCTCCTTTGGGGGTTACTGTGCTTCGCTCATTCTCAAATGCCCCTGTATAATGCCTGGCACATGGGTGCTGAGTGTAGTAGGGGTTGTGCAGTGTGTCGATCGTTTGGGAAGGAGTATGCCAACAGTTTTCAGGCTAAGTACTTTAACTCCACAAGTCCACATTTTTGTTCACCGTAGAGATAAATTTAGCAGAGTCTGAAACAAAGAATTTAAAGTGGGTGCCAGAAAGGTCTAAATCAATGATTACTATAGGACTGTCAGGAAGATGCAAAGATCAAGATACCACTTTCCCATGCCTACATATCAGGGTTAAGAATTATGACATTTTACTTGGTAATAATGTCAATAGTATTCAACCCATTCCTTGCCTATATAAAACAAAACAGCTTAAAACCTTTTCGACACTTTGAAAAGATAAATTTTCTTTATAGCCAGATGGATAAAAGAATCATGCTATAGAGACATACTTTTAATACTATTTTTAAAGTTCAAACCTAATTATTTTACATTTTTATGTATTTGTGGGGGAGGGAGGTAGAGGGAGAGGTGTCTGAAAGTTCAGACAACTTTCAGGAGTCAGTTCTCTTCTTCCATTATGTGGGCCCTGGGGATTGAATTCTAGTCATCAACCCCAGTGGCAAGTGCCTCCAGCCACTGAGCCATCTCACCTGTGCCCGTATTAATGTTTTCAACTTTAGAGGTATGGATTTTACATCTGGGAATAAAGAAAAAAACCTGGGACTAGTGACATCCCATCTGAAAGGACAGCTGGTGAGTGCTGGTTGGGCAAGCGTGATTCTAGCTGCAGTGGGCAGGCTGGACATTTTCAGACAGGAACAGTCACAGCAGGGAGTGAGCCCAAAGAATAAAATACAGTTCCCCAAATGATGAGAGCTCAAGTTATTGCAGCTCCATGGCAACAGAAAATGCAATATTTATACACTTATTTACCCTTCTATTCAACCAAAAAAATGCATGCTATTTGCCATGGTAACGCTTGCATCATATATGCATGTGTTACTTCAGATATGCAGCTGACTGCTCTAAAACAACAAACACATACCAAGACATGAGTGTCATGTGAAACTTCTACTCAATTTACAGTGTTTTGGTGGAAAATTATGTCCCACCGGACCTTGACATCTTTTCTTTCAAGGATTCCTTTCCAACTCCAGGGGTAGAAAACCCAGGTGTCTCTGCTGCTTTTTCTGTCTCCAAAGTCACAGGGACATGGATATGTCATTACAAGTGAATGTGGTAGGATGTTCAGATTGAGAATGACAAGAGGAAGGGGCTTATGATTGACAGGAAAGGAAAGGTACCTGACTTCTGCCTGACCCTGTGGTTCAGGGGAGCAAAGGAGGCAAGGACCTATTTTAGGATGACTAAAAAGGCCAGTGAAATCTTCTTTTCTCCAAGGGTTTCTTCACTGTGTTAGCAAAGAGGATCTGTTGGTTAGAACAGCCTTGCTGCCAGACTCAGGAAGGTCCAGCCTTTGTTCCCAGGAAGCTGCAACACTTGGACTTCTGTTCAGACCCTGTGAGGTTTGTACTTGGGACCCACAACTCAGGGTTGACAAGATGGTATTTGGAGCATGGGTACCGGTGAGTTGGTTTCAGCATCTGGAGACTCCAGAAGAAGTAAGTCTGGGTGATGGGACTCTAGGTATGAAGATGGTAAGACCTCAGAAGGAGAAAATAACTCAGGAAGTGTGGAGCATCCAGCTTTCTGGAGATACTAGCTTATGAAAATAAACTTCACAATTCTGTCTGTGGCTTCCCAGGCTTTCAGTTTTCTAATGTACCCTTCTGTCAATGTGATGTGAACATTTGGGGTTTGGCTGTGAAGCAAAGGTTCCACTCTGAGTTAGACAGCATCCATATCCATGCTTTCCTGAGTTCTGCAAACCACCATCCCCCCTAAAGGCCTATTGCTGGGACGATCAGTGTGTCTGCACAAGAGGGCAAAGTCTCATTGTTTACCAGCATTTTCCATACTTACTTGATTTGGCACTTCTCCTTGCTAATTGTCTTTTATTTTTACTTTAATGGTCACTATAATTGGTCATCTGTGATCAAGATAATCCTGTGGAAAGGTCAAAGAGCCCTATCTGAGAGCAGGGTCATTTTGTTCTGTTCATAGCTTCCATTCCTCCGGAGGGACAAGTGCTTCTGGACACATAGTCATGATTCTCAGCAAGGTTCTGTGAATGTTAAATGTGCTTCCAAATCTTGGTGAATCCATGTAGAAAGTTTTGATTTTATTTAAGCAAAGTCTGGCAGTTACCTAGTGTGGTTTCCTTTTAGGTCTTGATTCCCAGACAGAGGCTGCTCAGTATCATATGCACCAATGTTTTTTGAAGTGGAAAGCAGACTTAGAGAGGTCCATGCTGACCCTTCCATATTGTAATTCAGAAACAATGTATATAGCTTCCACCCTGAGCTCACTGGCCAGAACCAGCCATCTGGTCTACCCGTCATCCAGGGAGCCCAGAAAGCTGGGCTGGCTCATGAGTCATCACTGAGGAGTAAAACCCTCCTGAGGGTGAGAGGTGGTGAGTTCATTGGCCAGATTTCTCATGAGAAGCTATTCATTTTTGCTAGAGCATCTGTGTGTTTAGAAATTGAAGGCTGGCTGCAAGTATGGGGTCCTGGGTTTAAAGCCCCAGAACCCATGCAGAAAACTAACTGTTGGCATGCAAGGTAGAAACAGGCTGATCCTTTGAACACAAAAGCCAGTCAGTCTAGTGTGATCAGTGAGTTCCAGGTTCAGCAATAGACCCTGTCTACAGTCTAGTCTGATCAGTGAGTCCCAGGTTCAGCAATAGACCCTGTCTACAGTCTAGTCTGATCAGTGAGTCCCAGGTTCAGCAATAGACCCTGTCTATAGTCTAGTCTGATCAGTGAGTCCCAGGTTTAGCAATAGACCCTGTCTACAGTCTAGTCTGATCAGTGAGTCCCAGGTTTAGCAAGAGACCCTGTCTACAGTCTAGCCTGATCAGTGAGTTCTAGGTTCAGCAAGAGACCCTGTCTACAGTCTAGTCTGATCAGTGAGTTCTAGGTTCAGCAAGAGACCCGGTCTACAGTCTAGCCTGATCAGTGAGTTCTAGGTTCAGCAAGAGACCCTGTCACAAAAAAAGGTTGAAACTGATTGAGGAAGACTCCAGGTGACAACCTTTGGATTTCATGTCCATGCACACACATGTACATGCGTATTTGCCTACATGTGCACATGAAAATGAGTTTCTACAGACACGAGCACACACACACATACACTGAAAGTTGAAGACTTTGACTACATCTAGTCATAGTATCTTTATATGGAAGCTATAAGTTCTGGTTAGGGTTGGGTAGGAAAGATGGTGGTGGGTTCCTGTTCTCAGAAGAAATGCAGTGCTGTAACAATGAGCCTTCTCAGAATCCTAACACTCATTTTGGTCAGCTGCCCGGCATCAGTAACACCAAGGACTCCATTCTTTAATCCTCATGACAGCTCTGCCACTCAGGCAGACTGGGCAGGACTAGCACAATTGCACACCACAGCAGGCTTTCCTTCCTTTCCTGAAAGGTCTGTGACGTTTTACCAGGGTGACTGAAGAGGCCAGGGAAATAACCAGGTCTTTTGGGGACCTATGCCATCTCTGAACTGACACTGATTTCCAGAGACCCAAAGCACCGATATGTCCTAGTCACAGTGGACAGTTGAACAATCAATGGAAACACTGAGGTCTCTCCCCAAGAAGCCTCAGTGAGTCTCTGAACCCATCTCCCAGTGACCTCCTTAGCTCTGGTGTGTGTGTTTGGAATGACACTCAGAAGTTTAAAGAGTGTCTACACTTCAGAACCCTTCCCGACTCTTCTTCCAAGCCCACTTCCTTTCCTCATTTCCCCTTCCAACTTCTGTTCTCCCCAAGATCAAGTACCCCCTTTTTGTGCTCTTAGGGAACCATTTTTAGCTTATCAAAATATAGAATATTTTTAAAATTTTCATGCATTTCCCATATGAGAGAAGCATGTGGTGTTTCATATCTCCAGTACCTCTATTAGTGGCTAAGTAGATAATAAATAATTGAAGGATAATCACACACATCAGTGAATAAGTTTGATGAGGGTCAGGTCCATTGAGCTGGCAGCAGCAGAGCCAGGCCTTAGACCAGAGTCTCAATTTGATGTTTAGAATTGTTTTTACAACATGATGCCCTTGCCCCTCTCTGTTGACCTTGTTGGGACCTTTAGTTTAGATTACTTATAAACCTAATACAGTGTAAATCTCAGGGATTACTTATAAACCTAATACAGTGTAAATCTCAGGGAATTACTTATAAACCTAATACAGTGTAAATCTCAGGGAATTGTTGATATATGTGAATAAAGATAGAAAATAAAGATAGGAAAACCAGGCTGGTACATGTTTGTTTTGGTGATAAGAATAGAACCCAGTGCCTTGTGCATGTTAGGTGCATGTTCTACCACTGAACTACACCCCTACCCTTTGATTTACTTTTTTATTTGTTATGCTTTGGATCCCTGAACTCTGGAGGGCCAACTGTCCTCTCCATGTGGCGACTACTTTAGTCACGGTCATGAGCCTCGTCTTGCTTTGTTAGCATCATTTTGGTCTGAGCAAATTATCATTTCCAGCACAAATGGTGAATAATTTAAATGTAGATGTCTGAGCATTTTGGTATTGTCAGGTGAGAATCATTTATAGTTGATAGCCCATACAAGAGAAGTTCTTTTTTTTTCTTATTAGAATAAGCTTTGAAAAATAAGTTTGAAAAGGACATGGCAAAAAATTATCAGCCATCTGGGGGAAAGAAGGAGCTATTGTCTGCTCTCCTTCTGTGGGAAACGTCACACCAGGGTGGTTGTTCCTAGTGAAGGCAGTGGCTCAGGCTTGGTTGGGATCTTGCTCCTTGGGAGAGTGCTCGTGTGCTAATCTCATGTAGCCATCAGTTTTCTCTACAGTGAAAGAAAATCCGGAATGAAAAGCGTAAAACCTTAGCATCTTTCCTGACTGAACTCAGGTGTTGTGCAACTTGGCCTAAGGTTTTTATTCTTCCTTCTAGGAGTGTGCCAACACATCTCTAGATAGTTCAGAGGGTGGAAAAATACCCTTCTTGAGATAGTGGGTAGGTGGGAAGTACAACTGGTGGACGCTGCCTCTTCTTACGTTAGCTCTACTCCCAATCCCCTCTCTTCTCTCATGTAAACCAGACAGTGCCACAGAAAGGGGCTTGCTTGTGCTGTTACTGAGCTTGGCCTCTTGAGCCTGGGTTTTCTTCATAGGATTGTGACAGGATGTAACTTCGTGCCTGTATTAAGCTGCTCCTTATTTATAGAAAAAGGCAAAGTTGATTGTCCTGTTTCAAAGCATCCCCACCTGAATCCTGAGAAGAGTGGTGTTTTCTGCTCTTGGACTTCTCCACACTGTGTTCTTCCATGACTGCTTGCACACAGCATGGCCATGTCAAGGATCATCGACATCTGGAGTCAGGCAGAGGCTGGAGAGAATTAATGGAAATAGAATGTAAGACAAGCTGATGTTCATAAAACAGGGTTCTGTGTCTTGAATTGGACTTACAGAGGATCAGTAACTTCTCATTGTTACTTTCTGTTGTTTTCTCCCTGTGTTCCTTCTATAAAGTGGGGACAAGCCCAGAGAAGCTACGAGGCTTGCTCACACTACACAGTCAATTGGCAACAGATTCATGAACATGTGCCTGATCTACTTCAAACATAACCATTCATTCTACTGCTCCCCCGTGGCTACTCCCAGGCCATGGTTCTAAAACATTTAGGAACCATTATGATAATTTGATGGAAGTTCTCTGTACTTTTCTCTCAAAACACAGTCTCTGAGCATGGAAAAAATTCTATGCATTCTGGAAATCCCTATTGCTCACTCTTCTGTCCCTGTGTGCTTCTACCATTGACATCAAGTAACGCTAAAAGTGATTCCAGGGCTAATCTTCACTAAACATTTTAGTTTCAGTGCCATTTAAGAGTTGTAGGAATCGAGGTCAATTTTCCCATCCAAAACTGAAAAAAGTGACAAAGACAGGAAAATATGAAAATGTGAGAGTGGCCAAACAGAACGGAGGGTGGCTTTCTGAGTGGAAGATCTTTCAGAGTAGAGCTGTGGGCTGTGACAAGGGGCTTGAGCATCATTTCCGTATGCCAAGATACAGTTGCAGCATGTATACCGTGGGCAACAATGTCTCTTTGGCAGGGACAAGCACAAGATGACTTCGTAAATCTTTTCTATTTCTAATTCTATGATTCTGCGAAATGAAAATATTAGTGATATTAATGATAGACCAAATAAGCAGACCTTATCAAGGCCTGCATTAGTCACAATAATCAGAAACAAAATCAGTTCCCATGCCTAAGATTTTAAAGTTGTTCAAACTCTGGGGCTGACAGGTAACAGGAGGAAGGATGTTCTCGGATTAGGTGACTATTATACTGTTGCTGTGCAGTACTGTGTACTTTGAAGGGTACAATGTAACATGAGGGCCTGCTTGCTGGGGATTCTGTCCTGCCCAGTTCCCACAGCCGGAAAGTCCCAAAGAAAATCACACAGAGGTCTCCATAAGTTATAAACTGATTGGCCCATTAGCTCAGGCTCCTTGTTAACTCTTATAATTTATGTTAACCCAGTATTCTTATCTATGTTAGCCACATGGCTCAGCACCTTTTTCAGTGGGGCAGGTCACATCCTGATTCTTTGGTGTCTGGACAGGACTCAGGAGGAATGGGCTTCCTCCTTCCCAGAATTCTCCTGTTCTCATTGCCCCACCTCTACTTCCTGTCTGGTTGTCCCGCCTATACTTCCTTCCTGGCTACTGGCCAATCAGCATTTATTTAAAACATAATTGACAGAATACAGAATTGTCCCCCACCAGTACAAGAAAACAACACAGTCGGGGCAAAATGTGTGCTCTTTCATTGAGGTTTGCATCGCGTTCTGTCCGTCCTCATGGATTGAGACATGTCATGTCCAGGAGGCTCTCCTAGTCTGTCTCATCAGTTTAGTGTCATCAAGAATGTGGAGAACACCATGTGTAGGGTGGGCAAGCATCAGTATAGGAATGTGGCCTTGCATCCATTATTCTGTTCACTTGTGTCTGTGATATTCTACTGTCTGTCACCTACAGATCAGCCCAGGATCTTTCTGTTGAAGTCAGAATAAAATCCAAACTCCTTGAGAAGATATTCAAGGCCAGCAAGTCTGGTCTGGCCCTGCCTACCCTTACCTCATCTTCTCTCTTTCACATCTTTTGTCACATTCCAGCTCACTGTCATTTTTTTACTCCTTAATATGCTCCAAATTTTGCCATCTCCTGCCATTTGCCCTTGTGCCTCTTTTTTTACTGAAAATACTGTTACGTAGCATTCTTACTGTTACTCATGTCTTAAATCAAATATCCTGTCTTCTCTGAGTGATCCCTTTATCACTCGAGCCAGCCTACAATCTGTGCAGTCTCTAGTGAATATTTGTTCCAATTACGGCAAAGTTACTGTGGTCAGAACACAGATTGCATTTACGTATTATCTCTTTCTTTCAATCTGCAGTGGATCACCAGTATGTCCTTGATTTTCATGACCTTGAGTTTTCTAGAAGTTAAAGACCACATAGTTGATAGAATGTCTACCAGTTTAGCTTTGTCTAGTGTTTCTTCATGATTATATATAATATAATTATACATATTATATCTATCTATCTATCTATCTATCTATCTATCTATCTATCTATCTATCTATCAAACATAGGACTATCACAGAGGTGGTGATACCACAGAGGTATTCTTTGCTAGTTCCTGTTATTTTTGTTTGGTTATTGTTGTTGGTATTGTGTGTTTCTCTTCTTTAGGATTTGCTGGTGGTGTAGGATTATCTATTTCCTGTGTTTTTTGTGAGTGTAGCTAACTTCTTTGGGTTGGAGTTCTCCTTCTAGTACTTTCTGCAGGGCTGGATTGATTAAATCTGGTTTTTGTCATGAAATATCTTGTTTTCTCTGTCTATATTAATTGAAAGCTTTGCTATATATAGTAGTCTGGGCTGGCAGCAGTGGTCTTTTAGTGTCTGCATGACACCTGACCAGGACCTTCTGCCTTTCATTGTTTCCATTGAGAAACTGGGTGTAATTCTGATAGGTCTGCCTTTATATGTTACTTGACTTTTTTCCTTTGCAGCTATTAATATTCTTTCTTTATTCTGTATGTTTAGTGTTTTGATTATTATGTGGTAAGGGGACTCTTTTTGGTCCAGTCTATTTGATATTCTGTAAGCTTCTTGTATTTTTATAGGCATGTTCTTCTTTAGGTTGGGAAAGCTTTCTTCTATATTTTTTGAATACATTTTCTGTGCCTTTGAGCTGGAGTTCTCTTCCTTCTTTAATTCCTAATATTCTTAGGTTCATATTTTTTCATGGTGTCCCAAATTTCCTAGATATTTTGTGTTAAGTATTTGTTGGATTTAACATTTTCCTTGACCGATGTATCTATTTCCTCTATTGTATCTTCAAGACCTGAGATTCTCTCTTCCATCTCTTGTATTCTTTTGTTTATGCTTGCTTCTGTAGTTCCTGATAGTTTTTCCAGATTTTCCATTTCCAGATTTCCCTTGGTTTGTGTTTTCTTTATTGCCTCTCTTTCAGTTTTCAAGTCTTGAATAATTTCTTTATCCTGTTTGATTGCTTTTTATTGGTTTTCTTTAAGGGATTTGTTGATTTCTTTCAATTTTTTTGTTTGTCTGTTCTTCCACTTCTTTGAGGGAATTTTTCATTTCTTTTCAAAGATCCTCAATCATCTTCATAAAGTTATTTTTTGATCATTTTCTTCTGCTTCATCTGTGTTAGGATGTTCAGGTCTTGCTATTGTAGAACCACTAGTTTCTGGTGGTACTGTATTGTTATTTATATTGTTGAGTGTATTTTTACCTTGTTGTCTACCTATCTCTTTCCTCCAACTGGAACAAGTGGGGCCTGTGTTTCAGGGGTGTCCCTTTTCCTCCAATTGGTGTAGCTGGGGCCTGTGACTCTGTTGAATGTTCCTTCAGGGCAGAACCTTCGGTAACCATTCCTCCATGTGCCTATGGGCCCGTGGCTGAGATGTTCACTCTTCCTGGTGCAGGCTTGGCTGTTGCTCCAGTGGTCGCTTCTCCAGTTGCAGGCAGGATGAAGGCTGAGGTTCTGGTGGTCAGCTACTGCTGTTGCTGTGGCCCACTGCACTGCTGAGGCTTCCTCTCCAGAGGTATTCTTTGCATCTCATCAGTTAACACATAATTCAAATCATTCTGTGATTAACAGTGTTTTCTTTGTCAGTCTTGTGCAGCATAAAGTTTTCCTTTACTCTGTTTAGTTAATATGTGTTGAGTGAGGGAAATACTTCAAAACTATGAAAATATGAAAACTATACTCTTCCTTGGTGAACATTCATTTTTCATGAATTAATGTCTACATGAACTGATGGTTTCTGATTTGATGGATTAACGTAGGATATTTAAAGTTATTTTGATGCTGAAAATCATCCCTAATTAGGGCTGTGGAACTCCACCAGGGTGCTTCTGTGTTCTTTTCTTGCATCCCCATTTTTCTTTGCATATGTCCCTGTCTTCTAGCATGACCAGGTGCTACAGGCTTATTTTCAGCTTCCTCTAATCCAGTCTTACAAGTTTTTGAAGATTCTCTTGTCTTATAGTGTAACTTAGAATTTAGATGTCAATATCTGGATGTATTCATTTTTACCTAGTGGCATGCTTGCCCAAAGCCTCTCTTAGACAATAGAGCTGGGAAATAATACATATATGTTATACATATAAGCATAAACATATACAATAAATATGTACCAATATGTATGTAAAGAAACATATGAATATTCATTTATATGCCTGCCACTCAGACTACCTACCCTATGAGTGAATGTCCTTCACCCTCAGCCTGACATCTGATATGCATGCTTGGCTGCTCACTTGCATGGAAAGTCTTTCATCCTACCTGATGTATTTTACTTTTCATTTCAGATCTTTTTTGTTTTTAATCAAGAGTTCATGTTATCTTTTGGGTCCTTAAAAATTGTAAGTACAAATATACTTAAATGAAAATTGACTCATGATTTATCAAAAACCTCAGGATTAATGGTGTTAGGGATTGAATCCATGGCCTTAGTGCTTGTGTGGATATAGGTGCAGGTGTGCTGTAGTGGAGGGTGCAGGTGCAGGTGTGCTGTAGTGGAGGGTGCAGGTGCAGGTGTGCTGTAGTGGAGGGTGCAGGTGCAGGTGTGCTGTAGTGGAGGGTGCAGGTGCAGGTGTGCTGTAGTGGAGGGTGCAGGTGCAGGTGTGCTGTAGTGGAGGGTGCAGGTGCCTGTGTGCTCTAGTGGACGCACGGAGGTCAGAGGATAACCTTGGGTTATGGTCTTGCCCTTTTTACCTTGTTTGAGACAGGGTCTCTCTGTTGTTATGCAAACCTGGCCATCTTGCCTGTGCACTTCTGGAGACTCTCCTCTCTCTGCCTCCATCTCCCTGTAGATGTGCGTGCGGACGGCATGTGCCGCCACATTCTGCTTTTACGTTGGCTCAGTGCATTGAACATGAGCTCCTCAGGGTTATGTTACACTGAGCCATCTCCTCAGCTCTCTTTGTTTTTAATGGCAGTGATCTTTCAGTTATATGAACAAGTTAATGTGATAATTATTATTACTATGATTATCAGACATTCTTCTACATATTTTACTTCATCTGGAATGAATTTACATTCAAATGCATTGTCTAACGTTTTTTAGTGTTGAAAGTCTGGTATTTTGTACTTTTGGGTTTGAGGTTTAAGTGGGAGATTTTGTTGCTTTATTTTCTGCTTTCTACACACCTCTTTTTTATTTTACCTTTATCTTTGAGCTTCCAGGCCTTAAAATTGAGACCTGAAGGTAAATTAAGTTTACACAAGAATCTGTTTCCTTGCCTGTGACTTCTTATGCAGAAACAATACTCTGTGTTAGGGAAGTAGCTTTTTCTAGCTCCTTCCACATCAAGATGACCATAGTTTTATGGATTTACAGTTTACCACCGTGGGGACTGTTCAACACACAGAGGACCACGACTTCCTAATACTTGCCTTGCTTCTGGCAGCGTCTGGCTGCTATTGCTTTTCACACCAGGGTTCAGTTCACCTATAGTGCCAACCTTAATATTTTATTTTTTAAAAAATATTTTGAACCTGGATTTATCTCCTGTCTTCACCTCTTTCAGTCTTGTCTATGGTTTAGAAGCAATTAAATTAGTCTATCACAGTGAGCAGTTCTCTATCCAGATAGCATTATGATGAAAATTGTCTGTGTTATTTCCCACACAACCCCATTTCCCCTACCTTTTCTCAAGGAGGTGTTATGTGATTCAGAGATCTGAATGGCAGAGTCATGACAAGTGGCCTGAAGGCTTGCTTCCTTCAAAATTTAGCTTTTGACTTTTCAAAATTCTTGTTTTATAGCTTTTCCTTTTTAAACATAATTTCTTTATTCATTCTTTGGGAATTTCACATCATGCACCCTAATTCTGTTCACCTCCCATCTGTCCATATCCTCCCCTTACCCCTGCAGTGTCCCCTCCAAATAAAATTTAAAAAATCAATTCAAAACAAAGCAAAGCAAGCAAACAAACAAAAAAGCAAGAAAACAAACAAACAAACAAAAAAACCCTCTTTGCTTCTTCTGTTTCTCGCCTCCCCAACACCTCTTCATTGTCTTGGTGGCATTGGGAGCTGTGGGTTATGTAGTAGACCGTTTTATCCAATCAGCTTTAGTAGCAAACAACCATTGCAAGGAGTCACTGGTCTGGTGCAAGGCTCTGGTTTCTGGCACACCAGCATCACTGGATCCCCACAGAAACTCTTCTGTGATATCCTGTAGCCGTGATCATTTGGATTGGGTATTGTTTCACTAGGCCCTGGCTGGCAGGAAGAAATTCTTGTTTTCTTAAGAAGACAGGGTAATACAGCACACAGGACTTGGATTTTACACAATTCTCCTGTTTCTGTTATGGATTTTTAAAACTTGTTTAAAATCTGAGCATTGGGAAGCAGGGCACACATTTAACCCCAGCACTCCAGAGGCACAGGCAGAACTGCTTTGAGTTCCTGGCCAAGCTGATCTAGACAGTGTTTTACAGCCTAGCCAGGGGTTTCATAGTAAGATTCTGCATAAAAAAAACCCAAACCAAAACCAAATAAGAAAACCAATCCTCAGCAAACAACAATTACAAAAAACCCTGAGCCTTGACAAAAAACACTTATCTTGCTTCACTAGAAATGGAGCACCAGCCACAGGAGGAATTCTGGGAATGCTAAGAGTGCTGGGGAGGGAGGCTTGCCTTGCCCCTGGGATAGTGAACTCAGATATATGGAGCATTCTGGATTGTAGTTTGACAGTATAGTATCAAGTTCCCCTGAAAACGACTGTGCCGTTAAAGCTGTTTCACTCAGATATATACAGAGAATATTTATCAGCACGCTTGAAAATAGGTAAACATCCACTCTAAAGTTAAACCAGCTGAGGATTGTTTGAGTGTAGTGTATAATGCAATGATAATCTTTATCTTTAGTTATTGATCAGGAAATGTGATCATCACTTTTTTTGTTTCAATTTCATGATTAGAAGAGTTGGAGATTGACATTGTTGCAGGCATCGCCACCGTCCGTTACTCCCTAGGGTTGTCTCCATCATCCTCACCACCGTCCATTACTCTCTAGGGTTGTCTCCATCATCCTCACCACCATCCATTACTCTCTAGGGTTGTCTCCATCATCCTCACCACCGTCCATTACTCTCTAGGGTTGTCTCCATCATCCTCACCACCGTCCATTACTCTCTAGGGTTGTCTCCATCATCCTCACCACCATCCATTACTCTCTAGGGTTGTCTCCATCATCCTCACCACTGTCCATTACTCCCTAGGGCTGGCTCCCATCTTCTCCTCACTATTTGCATTATTATTTATTGTGATATAAATATTTTTATTTATTTTTTAGTACAATCTTTTCTCATTTTATATAGCTATCCCCATTCCCACTGCGTCCCTTCTCCCCGCACCACTCTTCCCTATACCCCATCCTTTATCCACTCCTCAGAAAGGGTAAATTTATTATGGGGGAGTCAAGAAAGTCTGACACTTCACTTTGAGGTAAGACCAAGGCTCTTCCCCTATATCTAGGCTGAGCAAGGTATCCCTCCAAAGGTGATGCTCCATAGGCATCAGTTTAAGCACTAGGGATAAATCCTGGTCCCACTGCCAGTGGCCCCATAGACTGCCCAAGCCTCACACCTGTCCCTACATTCAGTGGGCCTAGTTTGGTCCTATGCAGGTTCCCCACTATCAGTCCAGAGTCAATGAGCTCTCACTAGTTCAGGTGAGCAAGGTCTTGACCCCTTTGCTCATATTATCGCTCTCTTGGACTGGTTGCTGATAGCTTGGCTCAGTGCTTAGCTGTGGATCTCTGTATCTGCTTTCATCAATTGCTGAATGAAGAAGGTTCTATGGTGACAATTAAGGTGGTCATCAATCTGATCACAGGGGAAGGTCAGTTTAGGTGTCCTCTTCACTGTTGCTTAGTCTTAGTGTGTGTGTGGAGCATCCTTGTGGATTCCTGGAAATTTGCCATGTTTCTTGCTAGCCCCCTTCTTTTTATTTGACAAAATCTCATTTATTTTTTCTTTTTTTAACTTTTTTATTGTTTTTGTTGAGCTATGTATTTTTCTCTGCTTCCCTCCCTTCCTCTCCCTGCCCTCCTACCCTCTCCCATGGTCCCCATGCTCCCAATTTACTCAGGAGATCTTGTCTTTTTTTATATCCCATATGGTTTAGCTCCATGTAAGTCTCTCTTAGGGTCTAGGTTGTCTAGGTTCTCTGGGATTGTGAGTTGTAGGCTGTTTTTTTTTTTCTCTATATCTAAAAGCCACTTATGAGTGAGTACATATGATATTTGTCTTTCTGAGTTTGGGTTACCTCACTCAATATGATGTTTTCTAGATCCATCCATTTGCTGCAAATTTCAAGATGTCATTTTTTTTTCTTACTATGTAGTACTCCATTGTGTAAATGTACTACATTTTCCTTACCCATTCTTCAGGTGAGAGGCATTTAGGTTGTTTCCAGGTTCTGGCTATGATAAAAAATGCTGCTATGAACTTAGTTGAGCACATGTCCTTGTGGTATGATTGAGCATCCTTTGGGTATATACCCAAAAGTGGTATTGCTGGGTCTTGCTGCAGGTTGTTTCTTAATTTTCTGAGAAATCGCCATACTGATATCCAAAGGGGTTGTCCCAGTTTACACTCCCACCAGCAATGGAGGAGTGTTCCCTTTATCCCACATCCTCTCCAGCATAAGTTGTCATCAGTGTTTTTGATCTTGGCCATTCTTACAGATGTAAGATGGAATCTCAGAGTTGTTTTGATTTGCATTTCTCTGATGGCTAAGGATGTTGAGCATTTCCTTAAGTGTCTTTGAGCCATTTTAGATTCCTCTGTTGAGAGTTCTCTGTTTAGGTCTGTACCCCATTTTTTTTATTAGATTGTTTGTTCTTTTGATGACAAATTTCTTGAGTTCTTTGTATATTTTGGAGATCAGTCCTCTGTCTGATGTGGGGTTAGAGAAGATCTTTTCCCATTCTATAGGCTGCCGTTTTGTCTTGTTGATCATGTCCTTTGCTTTACAGAAGCTTCTCAGTTTTAAGAGGTCCCATTTATTAATTGTTTCTCAAAGTGTCTGTGCTACTGGTGTTATAGTTAGGAAATGATCTCCTGTGCCAATGTCTTGCTAGCCCTTTAATGGCTCCCTCAATCAAGATATCTCTTTCCTTTCTCTCCTTCTCTGTACTTCCATCTTCTTGAGCATCTTTTTCCCTCATGTTCTTCTCTTCCCTCTTCCTCTTCCCCCCCATTCCCCTTCCACCATGCCTTCTCCTACTCCCATACTCCCAATTTTGTCAGGAGAACTTGTCTCTTTCCCCTTGCAGGGCAATCCATGTGTGTTCTCCTTGTTACCTAGCTTCTCTGGAATCATGGACTATAGGCTGGTTATCTTTTGCTTTGCAGTGAGTGTCCACTTATGAGTGAGTACACACCATGTTTGTCTATCTGGGTCCAGGTTAACTCACTCAGGATGTTTTTTCTAGTTCTATCTATTTGCATGCAAATTTCAAGACACCATGGTTTTATACTGCCGAGTAGTACTCCATTATGTAAATGTGCCACATTTTCTTTATCCGTTCTTCAGTTGAGGGGCACCTATGTTGTTTCCAGGTTATGACTGCTATGAACATAGTTGAGCAAATGTCCTAGTGGTATGAGTGTGCATCCTTTGGGTATATGCCCAAGAGTGATATTGCTGAGTCTTGGGGTAGATTGATTTATAATTTTTTGAGAAATGGCCATATTGATTTCCAGAGTGGTTGTATAAGTTTGCATTCCCACCAGCAATGGAGAAGTATTCCCCTTACCCCATATCCTCTCCAGCATAAGCTATCATTGGTGGTTTTGTTCTTAGCTATTCTGACAGGCGTAAGATGGTATCTCAGAGTCATTTTAATTTGCATTTCCCTGTTGGCTAAGGATGTTGAGCCATTTCTTAGGAGTCTTTCGGCCATTTGAGATTCTTCTGTTGAGAATTCCCTGTTTAGATCTGTACTTCAATTTTTGATTAAATTATTTGCTAATTTTATGTCTAGTTTCTTGGAGCTACAATAATGAAAACAGCTTGGTATTGGCACAATAAACAGTCAGACGGGTAGACCAATGGAATCGAATTGAAAGCCCTGATATTAATCTACACACCTATGAACACCTGAATTTTGACAAAGAAGCTAAAAGTATACAATGGAAAAAAGAAAATATCTTCAACAAATGGTGCTGGTATAACTGGATGTCAACAAGTAGAAGAATGCAAATAGATCCATATCTATCTCCATGCACCAAACTTAAGTCCAAATGGATCAAAGACCTCAACATAAATCCAGTCACAGTGACCCTCATTGAAGAAACAGTGGGAAGTAGCCTTGAATGCAAGGGCACAGGAGAACACTTCCTAAGTATAATACCAGTAGCACAGACACTGAGAGGAACAATTAGTAAATGGGACATTCTGAAAATGAGAAACTTCTGTAAAGCAAAGGACCAGTTACTAAGACAAAACGGCAGCCTACAGAGTGGGGAAAGATCGAACAAAGGAGTGATATAAACATTTAATGTAAGCAATACCTTCTTAATACATTTCAAATTTTACAGTGAAGGTTATTAACTATAGACATCATGCTGTATCGTAGCTCTCTATTACTTATGTATCTTGTACAACAGAAGTTTTATGCTCCTTGACCAATTACTTTCCATGTTTTTAAGTGAGGAAAAAGAGATTGTAAAGCTGCCTGGGTAGAGTCATTTTTGTCTAGATTAAGTGAAAAAAATCTACATATTAAGATGGCATTTCTGGGCTATATAACTGTATGTTTTCTTATTATTTTTCCTTATAATTTGTGTTTTTCAAATGCATAGCACGAGGACAGTATAAAGAGAAGGTGTTTCTCACTAGAGCAGCTCAGGTCTGCATTTCCCTTTCATCAGAAGCTGGGAAATGGCTGGAAGGAACGCGGCATAGAGACACTCAACTTCCAGGGAAGTCTTTTCTTTCGGTTGATTTTATGATGGATTAAATTGATAGATTTTTGTATGTGGAACCAGCCCTGCATCTCTGGGATGAAGCCGACTTGATCATGGTGAATGATTTTTTTCGATGTGCTCTTGGATTTGGTTTGCCAGTATTTTATTGAGTATTTTTACATCCATGTTCATGAGTGAGATTGGTCTGTAATTCTCTCTCTTGATTGGGTCTTTGTGTGGTTTCAGTATCAGGGTAACTGTAGACTCATAAAAAGATTTTGGCAATGTTCCTTCTGTTTCTATTATGTACAGGTATTAGCTCTTCTTGGAAGTTCTGGTAGAATTCTGCACGAAAACCATCTGGTCCTGGGCTTTTTTTTTTTTTTGGTTGGAAAGTTTTTGATGACAGCTTCTATTTCCTTGCAGTTTAAGTTTATTTAAATTGCTCACCTGGTCTTTCTTTAATTTTGGTATATTGTATCTATCTAGAAAATTGTCCATTTCCTTTATGTTTTCCAATTTTGTAGAGTACAGGTTTTTTTAGTATGACCTAATGATTCTCTGAATTTCCTCAGTGTCTGTTGTTATGTCCCCTTTTCATTTCTATTTTTTTAATTTTTAATTTTTATTGCTTTATAAATAATACCATTCAAATTTTCCACCTCCTCCCCTCCTCCCATTTCCCTCCCACTTCCCCACTCATCCTCTCCCCTCCCCCTCCAGTCCTAAGAGAGGGCAGGGTACCCTGCCCTGTGGGAAGTCCAAGGTCCTCCCCACTCCAGCCAGGCCTAGGAAGGTGTGCATCCAAACAGACTAGGATCCCAAAAAGCCAGTACATGCAGTAGAGACAAATCCCAGTGCCATTATCATTGGCTTCTCAGTCAGCCCCCATTGTCAGCCACATTCCGAGAGTTGGGTTTGCTCACATGCTCATTCAGTCCCAGTCCAGCTGGCCTTGGTGAGCTCCCATTAGATCAGCCACACTGGCTCAGTGGGTGGACCAACCCCTCACTGTCCTGACTTCCTTGCTCATCTTCTCCCTCCTTCTGCTCTTCAACTGGACCTTGGGAGCTCAGTCTAGTGCTCCGATGTGGGTCTCTGTCTCTATCTCCATCCATCACCAGATGAAGGTTCTATGGTGATATTCAAGATATTCATCAGTGTGGCTATGGGACAAGGTCAGTTCAGGCACCCTCTCCTCTGCTGCCCAAGGACCTAGCTGGGGACATCCGCGTGGACACCTGGGAACCCCTCTAGAGCCAAGTCTCTTGCCAATCCTAAAATGGCTCCCTTAATTAAGATATCTTCTTCTTCTTCTATGCTCCCATATCCGCTCGTCGTCCATCTCAACCATCCCACTCCCCCAACCTCTCCCCAATCTTCCCCTCTCCTTTCTCTCTCCCCCCTCCCCTTCCCCCCACCCCATCCCACTCCCATGATCCCAACCTTTGCCTGGCGATCTTGTCTGCTTCCAATTTCCAGGAGGATGTACAGATGTTTTTCTTTGGGTTCACCTTATTTTTTAGCTTCTCTAGGATCATGAACTATAGGCTCACTGTCCTTTGTTTATGGCTAGTATCCACTAATGAGTAAAGGAAACAGTTCAAGACTTGAAGACCGAAATGGAAGTAATAAAGAAAACACAAACCAAAGGATGGATGGATATGAAAAATCTGGGTAAACAAACAGGAACTACAAAGACAAGTATAACCAACAGAATACAAGAGATAGAAGAAAGAATCTCAGGCGCTGAAGATACTGTAGATGAAATAAACTCATTGATCAAAGAAAACAGCATATCCAACAAATTCTTAACACAAAATATTCTTGAACAAACAAGCTGCCTCTTACAACATGTTCAGAGCAGCATTATTTGTAATACCCAGAACCTGGAAACAACCTAGATGCCCCTCAACTGAAGAATGGATAAAGAAAATGTGGCACATTTACACAATGGAGTACTACTCAGTGGTAAAAAACAATGACATCTTGAAATTTACATGAAAATGGATGGAACCAGAAAAAAAACCATTATGAGTGAGGTAGCCCAGACCCAGAAAGATGAGCATGGTATGTACTCACTCATAAGTGGATACTAGCTGTAAAGCAAAGGATAATGAGCCCATAGTCCATGATCCTAGAGAAGCTAAGTAACAAGGAGAACCCTAAGAGAAACGTATATAGATCACCACAAGAAGGGGAAATAGACAAGGTCTCCTGTGAAAATTGGAAGCATGGGAGTGGGGGGAGAGAGGAGGGGAGAAGGGGAAGAGGAAGAGAACTTGAAGGAATGGGATAGTCAAGATGGGGGAAGGACAGAGAGGGAGAGCAAGGAAAGAGATATCTTGATTGAGGGAGCCATTATGGGGCTAGCAAGAAACCTGGTACTATAGAAATTCCCAGGGGTCCACAAGGATGACCCCAGCTAAGACCCTAAGCAATAGAGGAGAGGGTACCCCTACTGTCCTTGCCCTCTAGTCAGATTGATGACTATCTTAAATGTCACCATAGAACCTTCATCCAGCAACTGATAGAAGCAGAGTTAGAGAGCCACAGGGGAGCACTGGGCTGAGCTCCCAAAGTCCAGTTGAAGAGTGGGAAGAGTGAGAATATGAGCAAAGAGGTCAAGACTATGATGGGGACACCCACTGAAACAGCTTACCTGATCTAATAGGAGCTCACCAACTCAGCCTGGACAGGGAAGGAACCAGCATAGGACCAAACCAGGCCCTCAGAATGGGGGTGACAGTTGTATGGCTGGGGCAGACTGTAGAGTCTCTGACAGTGAGACCAGGATTTATCCCTACTGATTTTACTGGTTTTTGGAACCCATTCTCTTTGGAGGGATAGCATACTCAGCCTGGATATAGTAGGAGGGCCTTGGACCTTCCCCAAAGCAATGTGCCTCACCATCTCTGAGGAGTGGTTGGGGGGTGGGTTGATGGGGAATGTGGAGGGAATGGGAGGAGGGGAGGGAGTGGGAAGTGGGATTGGTTGTAAAGTAATAGTTATTTTTTTAAATAAAATAAAAAAGAAAAAAAGCTTTAGGGGCTTAAATTAGCCAATGCCTTTTCATTACTCACGAAATAATCTATAGAAGGGATTCTGGGCTAGAAGGTAACTGTCTTTAACAGGAATGTGCTTTTTGGTTTTACCATCTTCAATATATATACATCTAGGTCTCCTCTTTGATGCATAGACAGCAGATGGGAGTAGAGAAATGTGATTCAACTGCTTGGCCTGAATATGGCACACATCACTTCTACATGTATTCTCTAGCCTAGGAATGACAGACTCATGGCTATGCCTAGGACTAAGGAATACAGTGTGACTATCCAGAACAGATCAGTGGTAAGCAACTAGCAGTGCCTGCCACACACATATTTAAGAGAATAAAACTAAGCTCTAGGGAAGCAAAAGTGACTTGTCTCATGTAGATGAGTTATTTGTAGCCATCCTCCAACATGCTGGGATACAGTAAACACCCAGCTAGAATTATAATGGGGAAGGTGAAGCGGGTATACAGAGCAAAGGTGTTAGGTACAGTGTCTTAGGTAATAGCTCCTAGAGTTTCTGTGTTGGCAACTCAATACCCAGAGTCTTGTTTAGAGGTGGGGTCTTTGGGAAATGTGTTAATTGCTTTTCTGTTGTGTTGATACAAATACCATGACCAAAACCAACATATAGAAGAAAGAGTTTGTCTTGGCTTTGTGTTTCAGAAGGACAGTCCGCAGTAGCAGGGGAGGCATGGCAACAGGAACAGGAAACTGAGAGGTCGCATCTCAGTTGGACACAGGAAACAGAGGAGACAAGAAGTGGGGCCGATGTATAAAAGTGTAAAGCCTGCCTCCAGTGATGTGCTTTCTCCATCACGGCTCCCCATTCTAAGGTGTCTGTGACTTCCCCAAATGGGGCTATTAACTGGGGACTAAGTGTTCCAATACATGAGTCAACAAAGGACAGGTTTCATTCAAACTGCAACCAGAGGAGAGGGGATCAGGATTGAATGAGGCTGAGCTCTTCCCATGCTGGGATGGAATTATAATAGCTTCAGAAAACCAGGGGGAGAAACTCCAGCTAAAGGGGTTGCCCTCCCTACCACATGATGGCTTCTGATGTCAAGAAGGCTCTTGCCAGGAGCTAACACCATGCCTTTGAACTTACCAGTCTCCATAGCTGTAAACTAAATAAACTTCTGTGTTTTAAATAAATTATCTAGTCTGTGATGTTTAGTTATAGCATTGGAAAATGAACCAGCCTTGACATTTGACCTGTGGGTGTCCTCAGGCCAGTTCCTTCCGATTCTCACCGGGTTTGGCTAGTCCGGAATTTAGCTTCCATTTTGGTTTCTTTCCCCCATTTGTAGCCGTCTAGTAGGTCTCCAGGCCCAGCTGGGGGAGTTTGACTCTCCACTGACATAGAACAATAGCACCCCTTTTGCTGCTGTGGTTACAGGCGTCCTGGCTGCAGGCTCAAGGAGAAAACCTTGAATCAATTTGTCTCATGGAGCTGAGCAATTGGCTGCCTGCCCTTCACAACTTGTTAAACTGAACACTTACCCTCTGGGGTTTGAAGCCAGAGCTGGGGGGTGATTCTTGCCCTGTGATTCTCTCCACTGGTTTGGGGCGATGTCAGTATCAGTTTTGGGGTGGAAAGCAGAGATGCTGAGTGTTCTATTTCTTCCTGGTTACCTGAAATGTTTCAAAAGACACATTTGAAATTTGCTGCCGTTTTTCCCTAGTTTCTTTTTTTTTTTCTCTCCAGGCTCAAAAACTCTCCCAAAATTATTCCTTTGGGACAAGATCCTCCGAAGTTTATGGCTCCCTCTCTTTCATGAGGGGGTGATTAATATCCAGGTCACATAAGCTTCAGACCTGCAATGGAGGGGACCCCCTTTCCACCCTGGCCCGTGGGACCAGCCAACAAGTTTTGTTTTACTTGACATGAAAGCTGGTTGAAGTTAAGCAGGAGACATGTTTTTGTTTCTTTAATAAATAAAGGTAGGGACCCTGTACGTGAATAAAAGGAAAAGTCGCTCCCTTGAGGTTTTTAGGCAATCCAAAAATAGTCCCAAGCCTCGCCAAGGCCAATGCGGCCAGAGTTTCCATGGAAAGGTCGGCGGTGAGGAGGAGACAGGGCCAGCATGTGTGCAAACACACCACCGTCCTCTCCCCCCACCCCTTCCTGTCTCAGTTGCTGGAGTTTAGAAAACAGGTTTCTGAAGTTGAGTTCATTTTCTGGTTTAAGATAAAATCAGTGGCAGCAGTAAGATTTCAGCTTGCAGGGATGCAGGGGGCTGGGAAAATGGTTCTCCTTCTACCTTGGAGTAGATGGGGTCGGGGGAGGAGGGGCAATGTCCCTGTCAGCCAGTAAGGGCCATGTTGATAAAGAGAAAAGGCAAGAAAGTGACAGTGGCCATGAATGTTTTCTAGATCCTTTTTATTTTGTGTTCATGTGTGTACATGCGCGTGTGTACAGGTATAAGCACACATCTGAGTGTGTGCCAGTGGAGGCCAGAGGTAGATGTCAAGTGTCCTCAATTGCTTTCTACCTTGTTATTATGATTGGTAACAGGGGTTCTCTCTGGATGTGGAGCTTGCCAGTTTTGGGCTGGAGGCTGGCCAGCAAGCCCTTAGATCTCTATCTGTCCAGACTGGGATTGGAGTACTACTAGGACTGTTTTATCTCTGTGGATGCTGGGGATCTGAACTCAGGCCATTGTGCTTGCATGAAGCAGTTCACTGACCGAGCCTTCTTCCCAGTTCCCAGTGTCCATTTCAAAGAAGCTCCTTACTGTGGGTGACACACCGTGCAGAGATGGGTTGGTTGAGGTCTCTCTTGCTGAACATCACTGGCTCTGAGCCTGGCAGTGCAGCTAAGGAGGTGGCCCTGCTGACCTATAGCCATGGCCAGCTTGCTTCTTGTGGAGATGAGCTGTCTGAGGAGCTTGTCTGTCTAGGCCACTTTCCTGAGTCCTAGGTTTGGGAGCATCTCTTAGAAAAGGGATAAAAAACCAAATCAACACACTCAAAAATTGCGCTGGCCAGAGTGGGTTGCTCTCAGCCTCTGGAGTGTCTACAGCTTGAACAAAGCTGGAAGGAAGAAAGCTTCAGGAAAGCAGGTTTTCAAAGGAAGTTTGTTTTTGTTGAGGAAGATGGTAGTAAAAGCCTTCAGTTATTAGAATTAAGCTCTGCTAATGATGGAGCACACAGTTTCTTTCAAATGTCCATTTATATGAAAGGAATTGTTCTTCCTTAAATCCAGGGGACTTTTGCACAAGGGCTCTGGAGGCCCAATAAGAAAGTACCCCAAGGGCCTGCTCACCAAACAAAAGGAAAGAGAGGGCTGGGCTGAAGAAATGATCAGCTGGTAAAAGGCCTTGCCCTGTAAGCCCGAGTTCAGTCTCTGTAACCCACTGTGGAAGGAAGAGCACTGACTCCTGAGAGCAGGCTCACACCTAATAATGACAAAAACTTAAACATCAGAGAAGCACAGAAGCAAGTACTCATTCCTGCCCTCTCAAGATCAAGTTAGTTTTTCTCATGTGTCCCAATGGTCAACTCATGACATGTGCATTGGTTCGTGTGAGCGGGTTGATGGCTTCAACTCACGGTAGGCAGGTAGGTTGATGCAGGCAGACTGATGCAAGTGGGTTGATGGTGGGTGGGTTGATAGTGGGTGGGTTGATGTGGGTGGGTTGATGCGAGTGGATTGATGGTGGGTGGGCTGATGGTGGGTGGGTTGATGCGAGTGGATTGATGGTGGGTGGGTTGATGCAGGCAGACTGATGCAAGTGGGTTGATGGTGGGTGGGTTGATGCGAGTGGGTTGATGTGGGTGGGTTGATGCAGGCAGACTGATGCAAGTGGGTTGATGGTGGGTGGGTTGATGGTGGGTGGGTTGATGTGGGTGGGTTGATGTGGGTGGGTTGATGTGAGTGGGTTGATGTGGGTGGGTTGATGTGAGTGGGTTGATGTGAACTGGTTGATGGCTTCAACTTATCACTGTCTGAAGCCTACCAACATGTCTCAGTTTGAAAAACAGAAGTACATGAACATTTTGTCTTGACTCTTTTGTGGGTCAAGTAATTATGACAGTCTTGGGGCATCTTGGGTACTCATAAGTGACAAGAAGAGACTTTGATGGGTGTCCTCCAGTCCTTACAGCAGCCCTTCCACTGAGTTAGGCCCTTTATGCAGAAATGCTAGTTTAGGGAAACGACACCAGGACTTGAGCCTTCCTTTGGAAATTCTGTGGCTCTGCTTGGGAAGGCATTCAAGTGTACAAGCAGAAGAAGCCAAAGTCTGTCAGCATAGTTCTCTGGATGACACTGGCCAGAACATAGAAAAAGCCCATTTGCTGTGAAAAATAATGTCAGCCAAATTTTCGTCCCAGAGTTTTCAAGGAAATAATTTTTTAACAAAGTCTCATGGTCTGTTAAAAATTTCAAACAAAACTATAATCACTGTAACTCAAATTATTTCTCATAAAGCCAAGAAAGCTCACACAGTGCAAAGGCAAATTCTCCCTGGCCACACCACATGTGTTACCCTGCATGCATAGATTCTGCAAAAACAGCAATTTCCCCATGCTTCTAGTGATGGCCCTCTTCCTTGTTCACTCCTAGCTGCGTATATACTAACACAGCTGGGCCTGTGTGGTGGGTTTTGATATCCAGTCTTTCAGATATTTGGTTTGCTAGAGGAGTTGCTGATGAAAGAAACATTTTATGATGTAGGCTCAGGAAATCGAGTCTGTTTGTGGATTCTTGTCTTTGTGATAGGAAAACATCTGGATAAATGTCAAAAAAGTCAGTTTATAAAGTAGATTGTGTTTCATAAGATTTCATATTCTAGACTTTAGTGCACATGGCTGTGCACCTGTTGTACAGAGCCATGCTCTCCCTCTCTCTGGTCACACCGTTGCTGTCCAGCATTCAATCACAGGAATACACACTTCCACAAACAAACTCGTCTTTACTGTGGGTTGGCTTTTTGTGACCAGCCCTTCTGGTTTTCTGCTAACCCACCACAACTGCCTTTCTTTCTGGAAATGTCTCACCTCTTTGCTCTGATGTGGGACAATGGTCTGTACCCTATCACTTGTATTTTAAATAAATGCTGATTGGCCAGGAGCCATGCAGGAAGTATAGGCGGGGCAACAGGAACTGTGACTGCCTCACTGAAAAAGGTATCAAGCCACGTGGCTAACACAGACAAGAATTATGGGCTAATATAAGTTATAAGAGTTAATAAGAAGCCTGAGCTAATGGGCCAATCAGTTCATGATTAATGTGACCTCTGTGTGATGTCAGTGAGGCTCTTCCTTTCCTGACTGCCCTGTCTGCGTCTTTTGTCAGCAGAACCATGAACAGTTGCCAGCCTTTCAGTATACCCAGATTTACAGAAACTGAGCTGAGAACAAAGATACTCTTCAACTCAACAAGAATACAGCTATCTCCTGTTGTTGTGGTGTGTGTGCGTGTGTATAGGTTGTGTGGTGTGTGTGTGCGTGTGTATAGGTTGTGTGGTGTGTGTGTGTGTAGGTTGTGTGGTGTGTGTGTGTGTATAGGTTGTGTGCAGTGTATGGTGTGTGTGTGCATGTGTGTATAGGGTGTGTGTGTGGTGTGTGGTGTGTGTGTGTGTGGTGTCGTATGTTACAAACTTGCTCCTCAGTGTGGTAATATTAAAACTTGGATCCTAGTGGGAGGGCAGTAGGTCATTGGGGTTCTGCTTTTGGATGGAGTTAATTTGGTTCTCTTGGAACCGTATTCTCTTGAGTATTCTTATGAAGGTGCAAGACTGGCTACTTGTTCTCTGGCTTCCTGTGTCTCCATGTGATTGCCTCCATTGTGCTAACTCCCACCGCAACACCATCTTAATGTGCTTCAACTGAGGGTCCCCTCACCAGAGTAGGGCTGATGTCCGCACTATGACCTTGACCCTTCCAAACTGTGATCGAGATACGCCTCTTGTCTTTGTACGCTTTCAGTCTCAGTTTATTTTATCACAGCAGCATAAAATGGACCAACTGTTTTGTCTCTAAAGTGTCAGGATGACCACGTGATCTAAGGCACAGACTCAAGCTCAGCTTCCTTGTAGTGTGACTGTTTGTCACCTAACTATTTCTCGGCGTGATCATTGTCTCTTTTAACTGACAGCTACTGCCTGTGGTCACCTTTACCACCTGTCTTTAGAATCTCCTAGTCGGCCCACTTTCCACTGGGGTTCAGTCCAATCATAATACAAATATGTCCAGTGTCACTCCTGCACCCAATACTGTCCTCAGTGTTCATTATCCTTAGGACGTTTTCCTAGCTTAGTGTCCTTACTACTCTGTGACTTGATATATGTGTCTGTTAGATGGTCTCTATCCTTTTTCACGTCACCGTGTGTCCTTTTAAAGTATGGACCCATGTTCCCGTCCCATTGTACATCTGCGTGACCAAATTTTGCCCCTTACCTGTGAGGTTTTGCTTATGTTATTCCTTCCTCAGATGACACAAGCATTTGAAACCAGACCCTGTTGACTGGGGTAGAAAATAAACATATAAAATGATGTTGTCTGTTTGTAGAACTGCCAGAAAGGCAGAAGAATTTGAAAAGAGGCTGAGTTCTGAACACAAACCACTTCTCAAAAGAGGTGGGTTGTAGCCGCATTGCAGAGGTTCTCCACTGCAGCCTGCCTTGTCCAGTCTTTGCTCAGGGTCCCAGACTACTTTGAAACTAGACTTTTGAGAGCTGCATAAAATGCTAGTGGTGATGTGGTCTCTGCTCCTTTGTGTTCCTGATTGATGAGATGAATATCTGGATGCCTAATCCTAAATCATACACATGCTTGTCAACTTCAGGAGGGACAGACTCTGGGAATCTTCTACAGTGACAACCTAACCAAGCTTTAAACGCTGGAAGATCTCCAAAGACAGACTAAGAAGCTTAAAGCGTGACAGCTGTCCCTTGTACCCCCCAGCCCACCGAGGATTCTGTGGCTGTCTTGACACCCTTGCTGCCTTATTTACAGTCTTCTACCTCACTGTGGTCCACCTACTTAGTGATTGCTCAAACACAGGCTGTTTTTTTTTTGTTTGTTTTTTGTTTTTTTTTTTCTTAAGGAAATCTTTCTTGGCTCCCAGGGACTTGTATTGATCCCTTGGGTATATTTATACCTGTTATTTGTAACATTCTGTTGTGCACCTGCTAGGAACTGGCGTCTGCCCTCATTGGTAAACTTCCCCAGGGTAGGTACAGCATCCCAGGTATCTTTGGCCTCCCAGTGTGTGACAGTATTAGACTTTTTGAATATGCTTCATCAATTGATTTATCTTCTCAGCATTAAAGTGAACTGAATCACAGAGGATTACATAGGAGTCAGTGGGATGGAGAAACATCAACTCTTTTTTTTTTATCTTATTTCTTATAAATAACAGAGACAGGGACAGCCCTCCTCCTCCTTCTACCTTAACTCTTATTTAGTTCTCCTCAAAGTTCAGTTTCTGATAGCTGTCACTATTCCCATTCTTTGCCCAACCACTATCATGGCACGCGGTCTGTGGAACCCTATGGTTTGTAAACTGTGGCCCTGCCAGGCCACAGGGAAGCAGGGGACACTTGATATTGCGTAGACAAATGCAGAGAACTTTTGGAAAATATGCATAGCTCTAATTCAGTTCTATTTTTACCACAAATCCAGTTTGGTGTCTTTGGAGCAGAAGGCCAAACGGATCAATGCTCTGGCCCTTGAGTTCTCTGGCTAAGAAGTACACACATTTTTAAGATGAACATAAACACAGCTCACATTGGTCATGCTGCAGTCTGAGTAGATGGATTTGTGCTTCAACAGACAGTTGGTCCCTGGATAGAAATGTGGGCCAAGAGCCAGGAGACCCCAGTTTAATTTCCAGTTAAGTCATCTCTGTTTATTTCTTACAAAATACATATTTAAAAAAACCGAAATTAAAACGTCATGCTTAAAACACTCTACAGTAAGCAGAGGCCCGAGAAGAGGGACGGCGGCCAGCATCACTTTCTGAGAAAGCTGCATTCAATTTAAAGTTTATTTTATTCCTGGGTACAGAATGGTGCTCAGAGAGCCGCAGAAGTCACCACACATCTGGGCAGGACCGATCAGATGTTTCTCAGCCTTCTCCCTGGGCAAGGGAATGCTCCAGTGTGGGGAGAGATAGCTTGAGGCCTTGATGGTCGAGGCACTGGAAGCACAGCCATGTATCTACAACCCCTTTCTTTCTGCCACGCTCAGCCAGTCCCATGGATTTGTTTGCCTTTGAAGTACCTCTCGGGTCTCTCTCATCTCCTGGTTGCTTTTTCCATTTTCTGCTCTGTAATCTTCTTTGCATCTTCTGTTGCTTTTTTGCAAGTACCCCGACAGTTTCACACCCTCTCCTGGGTTCAGCTCCACAGGTAGTTTCTTTTCGCTCTGAGAAGGACGGTGGAAGCCTCGCATAGCCTTAGCCCCCGTGATGTGACCCCATAGTGTTCTCCACTCTGGGCAGGCAGCCACCTTATCCTGCACTCTGGGTGGGGGTGGGTCAGTCACTCTGGATTGTCGGTTACATGGCCTGCACCATGTACCTTCTAAAGACGCCCTCTGCTTTTCCCTCTGACTGGGAAGCTATCTCTAAGATCTCCTTCTGAATAAATTCCAGCCCATCCTGGGAGTCTCAGTCCAGAGGTCAGGCCCTTTGAGAACTCTTTGTCACCTCAGCCCAGCGACTCCTCTGTTTCATGTGCTCACAACCCTGCCAGAATATGCTTCTCCTGCCTTCGCATCTATCATCCCTTATCCTCACACATTTATTCTATGATTATTAGAATAATTTTGCCCCCACTAATGACAGTGGAAACCTGCAGTGAGTACTTACCGCGTACAGGAAATTTCTGAGTTAATATATTAACTGTTTCTATTCTCACAAAGATGTAGGAAGTCCACTTTCTTATTATCCCACAACCACATGGCTAACCATATGGCTGAGAGATGAGCTAGGCAGACTGACTTCAGTGTGTATGATGTCATTGTACATTTTGCTATTGAGTATAGTTTTTGTCCCCAGTCAAAGCCTCAGGTTATTGAAGGCTTGGTCCTTAGGTTGGTATTATTGGGGGAGATGGTGGTGTTGGCCTTTAGGAAGTGGTCCCTAGTACTAGGTTCTTAGGTCACTGAATGCGTACTCTCACGATGTTGGGATTCTAGCCAACCCTAGCCTCCCTCCCTTCAGCCCATTTCTCCTGCCTCAAGATGGAACCATTTGCCCCCAGGGAGTCCTGTCCTTGTCATTTGCCATAAAAGCCTCCCCACCAGCCATACCCATGGGGCCAGCTAGATCTGGACTCTGACACTCCAAAGTTGTGTTGCAAATAAACCTCATGGTTTTCTTAAATATCTCTGTCAGGTGTTTCCCTGTAGCAATGAAAAGCTAATATATCCCTTTTCAAGGTCAATGCTTCATCTTTCTCTCTCTGTATCTCTCTCTCTCTCTCTGTGATATTTTGCTACTCACTCTGTGAAATTTTACTACCATATATATTGTTGTGATGGGCAGAGTACTGGTTGCCCCAAACACCCTGAAACACACATCCCTGGGACCCTTGGATACATTACAGTGCAGAAGAGTTGGGGAAAGGTGAGAACATTCTTCTGTCTTAGCAGTTATTACCATTTAACCTCCCTGTAAGCAGGCAGAGAAAGTGAGAGCAGGCTCCTGAAGAAGGTGGCTTCTTGTCCTAGAAGACTTGGAGCGGACTAATGGTGAGAAGACACAGGAACAGGTGTCTAAACAGGACCAACATGGGAAAGGGAAGGGCACAGGGACACTCAACCTAAAATCCCTTTAGTGGGAACTTGGCTTTGGGCCCCTCTCATCCTGAAAAGAGCTGTTATTCTCTCTCTCTCTCTCTCTCTCTCTCTCTCTCTCTCTCTCTCTCTCTCTCTCTCTCTCTCTCTCTCCAGCTTGCTCTTCTGTGTTTCTCATTCAGTTCTTTTTCCATCCCACAGAACAGGCTTGGCAATCTCTTGGATGACCACCAGCACCCTTATTATCATATTTCATGGCAAATGGTGAAAGCCATGTGTGGAATTAAGGATGCTAAAGCACTGACTTAAGGTGAGAAGTGGCCCTGGATTACCTGGGTGGGACGGATCCAGTGTACTGGGGTCTCACAAGTATATGAGGGAGCTATGGGAGTCTGTGTTAAATATACTGTAGCAAAGACTTGCATGCACATGGCTGGTTCTGATAATGGAGGAAGGCATCATAAATAAGGACTGTGGGCAGTTTTGAAGAGCTGGAATAAGTAAGGAGACAGTTTCCCCAATGGCTTTCAGAAGAAAGTCAGCCCCTTCAGGGCACCCTGGTTCCAGTCCAGTGAGACTCGTATCAGACTTTTGATTCACTGAACTATAAGATAATAAATTCTGTTTTAATCTACTAAGTTACTGGTAGCTTCTTATAATAATATTAGAAAACAAATTCAATTCTAAGCCTATGTGTTTGTGTATATACTGTATGCATTTCCATGTCTCATTTACATAAAAAGATTAAAGGTTTCACCATAAAAGAACCAAATACCTTTCCCCTATTGGGAAGTATTGCCTTGTGGGGAATACATGTGCCGGATTCCATGAACAAGTCATACCTGTACCACTGCCTCTGGCTTTTATCACTATACTGTCTTCCGTTCCTGGCATAATGCCTGGCCTATAGGGGGCACCCAGTAAGTAGCTGTTGAATGAATGGCAATGAATTTGAATTAAGGGCTATAGTCCTATGCACAAAAAATAAAGGGACTGGAGGATTCCATGTGAGGAAGTGAGTGACTCAACATTTTGGGCAACTGAGACTCCAGCTCTGTAGATGGTGAGGGGAAAATCACCATAGATTCGCTGTTTCCCAACAGCATCACTTCGTCATGTAGAAGGGGGATTGGCAGTGCTGGCTCTAGGGTGTTGTAAGTGGTGTTGGTCACGGGGCTCCAGGCTATGTGGGGTGTTGGTAGTAGTTAGACAAAGGAGCCTCACATTGCACCTGAGTTGTATGAAGTACTGAGGCTAATCAGCAGTCAAACTTCCCATGCTCATTATCTCTTCAAAACACATGCCGAGCTAATACTTCCATCCCTACTTATGCCAGTGAGAAGCCTCAGACAGGTCAAGCATCTTGCTCAAAAATTCCATTTTTTCCCCTAGGATTTGGAGAGAGATCTCAGATGGCAAAGTATTTACTGTACAAGCATGAGGACTGGAGGCCAGCTCGCCAGAGCACACATGAGAAGCTGGGTGTTGGCATGCACACCTGTAAACCCAGTCCCGGAAGGCAGAAGCAGGCCACGCCTCAGGCTTGCAGACCAGTGAGGTGAGCTCGAGGTTCAGTGAGAGACTCTGTCTCAAAATACGACGTGTAGAATGATTGAAGAAAACACGACATCAACCCATGCTTTCCACAGTGCTCACACACACATGTGCGCATGAATATGCACATCTACACTTGCATTTTTCTGCATGCTTGAGAGCCGGAGGAGGAATGGCTTTCTATCTACGGCCGTTATTCTTTTGGATCTTACAAACCTTTAGGATTTGCATTTAACCAAGTCATTTTCAAGTCTTAGGTAGAGCCAAGCTGTTTCAAAGGCAAGCATTTTTTCTTTCATTCTCCAAATGTCTGCTTAGGTTTTCAAGATCTGGGTGCCGGTCTCCCGGCATTTGCAGGAGAACCTACATCAGACGTGCTTTTCTGGCAAGCTCCGCAGCTCTTAGGAAGGTGCAGGCTCTTGCTGGGGGCCTGCTCTGTGTCTGTGTCATGGTGATGACGGGAGGCCTAAGCCCTGTTAGATGACGGACATGCTGGCTTTGTTCTGCCCCAGCACTGGCTAGGAAGCACATTCCTTTCTGACCTTCCCAGAGATCTGGGGCAGTCAGACAGAAGCACCCTGTTGGGGTAAAGGCAGAAAGACAGAGCGTGGAATGTACCAAGCATTCTGTTTCCATGCCAACGGGGACTAGGCGACATGGAGGCTATTGGAAGTAGGGCAAGGGCATTTAGGGATGTGGCCAAGATGGAGGCCAGGGCACAGCATAGTACAGGAGACCTTTGGGGGAGTAAGTTCTCAGGCACATATGAGGGATGGTCCCAGAGCCATGCTTGGCAGAGTCCACTACTCACTCGATCTTACCACATAGCAGTGCTGATCTCCAGGGCCCATGCATAGCTAACAGAGAACACTTGTCTGGCATTTGTGTTTTCTAATAACTTTCCTGTGTAAGATCTCAAGATGGTGAGTCTTAAGAGGGTCTGGCCCAGTATCTCCATGGTTGCTTTATTTCCATATTTTAGCAGCTGTTGATTCTGGTGCCCACTTCATGCAATGATAACAGCACACACAAACATTTGGATTATATTTTCCATTTGACATATTTGTTTTACTTCCATTATCTAATTTTATCCTCACATCCAAACTATGAGATGCGCTCCTACGCACTTATTTTTAGAGAGACAAATTAAGATGCAGTGGTTCATTAAGTGGTCTGAGCAACCATGGCATGCCGCTTTCCAGAGTGCTTTTTCTCATTTGATACTCAGTGCACAGAAGGTGACCACTATTATCATTACTCTTGGTTTGCTGACGTAGAAACTTAAAACCAAAGCGGCTACCAATGTTCAGGGAACTTGTAAGAAAAGCTGAGAATTTGAAAACAGGCCGTTCACACCGTATCAACCATAGCTCTATAGTATTGTTCAATACTACTCGTTTCTTTCCTGTTCAGTGTTGCAGTTTATGCCACATGATCTTAGAGATGCATAGGAAAATAACGCTGCTACTGTTCCTAGTCTAGAAGGGGAGGCTCACGGAGTGGTTTTCAGGGTAGAAGGTGAAAGAAGGTGAAAGTCGGGAGTCTGGAAGAGCCCCGGAGCACTTCTGAGAAAGGCCTGCATGGCTCAGAGCCAGCTGTAGTCTCCACGCTCAGTCTTGTTCATCTGGCCCATACTGGCCTGACTAGTCCCAGTTTCCCTCAAATGGAGATGCTCTTACCGGCTGTTTTTGACTTTATATTTGGGGCTTGAGACCATTATAAAACAAACAAGCAAGCAAACAAACAAGGACCACAGGCAAGCAAATTTTTTTTGCACAGGATGCTATGCTACCGATAGTTGGAGACTCTTTCAGCCTTGGATTTTTCTAGCTTATTTCTCATCCACTTGAAAAGTCATCTTTTGCTCCCTTTGCTGGGTACATCTTATTTCCTCTCCCCTCCCCCCAGCAACATTCCTGGCTCCTTGTCTAGCCCAGTAAAGCCTTAAGGCCTGCCTCCCTTCGCCCATCACGTTCTAGACTGCATTGCTGCACATAACGCTGATGCGTGTTGTTTGGCAAGTATTTGTGTAATTCTGGGGTTGGCTTAAAATGAGTTGGGGAAGACTTCTGCAGAGCAGTGTCTTCTGGACATGACAGGGTCCCTGTGTCTGTGAAGTTACAGTAGCCATTTTCGCCAGTGTAAGATCTGCACAAAACCCAGCCAGCATGGAGAGGTTAGGGTGCCACGATGCCCCACACATAGTGAGGAGCCATTTGCAGGCTACTTAGGGAGGGAGAGCCAGTTCATTTTTTGTGGTTTACATCTGTGTATGTAGCCTGTGCTCCAGTGGATGAGTCCCTATACCCTTGCATGTATGAGAAGTACTAATTGAACATGAAATTGGGAAGGCAGTGTATATATATATGTGTAGCGATGTCCAAGAAGAGTTGGAGGGGCAATCTGTGTGTGGATATGATCCAAACATGTTGTGTTTATGCATACAATTACCAAAGAATAAGTAAAAATTAAAAAATGCAATTCACAATTGGTTTAAAAAGTATTTGTCATTTGAAATGTATTTAGTTTCTTGAACATCTGATTACCATCACTGGCATAAATTTTTCAGAATCTCAGCAGTTTGGCTGGTATTTATCTGGTATATATCTTTCCTCCTGTTAGTCCCGAAGAACCACTTATTTCCTGCATGTGGATTCTGTCTCCTCTCTTTCCTTGCCACCCAAGTCCACATCTTTCCCATTACAGAGTGAAACTCCTAGACACCTGGCCAGTCAGGACCTGGTGTAGGTATTTAGAGAATAATCATTTATGTAGTACAGCCATTGAACTCAGCAAAGAAGTCTTCAAAAATTGCTGGAAATTTTGCTTGGCTATTTGATATATGCGTGTTTTATTTTCTGCTCTATTGTGTGAAGAGGCACCATGGCCAAGGAAACTTATAAAATATTTAATTGTGAGCGTGCTTATAGTTTCCGAGAGTTAGTCCATGACTGTCATGGTGCACAGCAGGAGGAAGGCAAGCAGGTAAGATGGAGCAGCACCTGAGAGCTTACATCCGATCCACAAACAAGAGACAGAGAACAAGAGACTATGCTTGGTGTGGGTTTTTGAAATCTCAAAGCCCACCCTTAGTGGCACACCTCCTCCAACAAAGCCACACCTCCTCCAACAAAGCCACACCTCCTAATCTTTCCTAAATAATCTTCCAACTAGTATTCAAACACTCAAACAGATGAGCTATGGGGGGTATTCTCATTCAAACCACAATGATACATGATCAATCACATCAATGTTGGTGTCTCGCTGGTAATGATCCTGCAGAACCTGGTTTGGGATCTTCTGGTGAGAAGGCAATTATCTGGTGCATGGCTACAGACAACAACATCTTTCAATGTTCTGACCCCTGCACTACCCTTTTCATCTTCTTGGGGTACCTCTGACACTTGTTTGCTTTCATGCTGTTGCTTCCATAGGAAACATTTTTCTCAGGGTCAGGAGCTCACATCATTCGGTTCTACTGCCTCAATCCAGTTATAGTGCCTAGAAAGTTTTGTATGCCAAGTAAACGCTATGGTATAGAAGAAGCAACTCAGTGTTTCTGATCTGTGTGAAAAAGGACTGGTAATTCCCACCCGTGGAGCCGTTACTATGTATTAGTGTTTCCAAGTGTTAAATATTTAGCTTGGCTCATTTAGTCAAAACCGTAGTTTGTATTTTCTTCTTCTCTGTGGAAATCCCACATTCTTCCCCTCCTCCAAGCATGGGAGAGGGAAACCATGCAGCATGTCAAAGTGCTCTCTTCTTCTCACCAATAATTTTAATGGCAAACACACACATATCACTTGCTGTTTATCAGGTGCTGTTATAAGACAGTGCACAGTTCACCACAACAGCTCTGTGGACTTTTCTATTTGCAAAGACTTGGCCTTTCTGAGGCAGAGGGCTGGAGTTTAAACCTGGGGGAAGGAGCCAAAGGCCAGGTGCTCACTCAGTAGCCATGCGCTGTGTCCTCGTGAGTAACTGTTCACTGTGTCTTCTGGGAGTGACACTCTCACCTCTCAGAAAGAGAGAAGGATCAGCTTTAGCTTTCAGTTGAGAAATCAGAAGTTCAAGTTCAACGGCTACTTCAAGGTCATGCCTAGTAAAGTCCC
The DNA here is from genome assembly GCA_004026605.1 of Ondatra zibethicus. Classification (NCBI taxonomy): domain Eukaryota; kingdom Metazoa; phylum Chordata; class Mammalia; order Rodentia; family Cricetidae; genus Ondatra; species Ondatra zibethicus. The sequence goes on from PVIU01018023.1 coordinate 38,848, forward strand.
GGGTTTAGAGCAAATGCCCTGTTCTTTCACCATCTAAACTGGCTGGATGCAAATCAGGTAACTCTAAGTTTTGGGTTAATCTTCCCCTTGCAGGCCTGAGTCTTGAGAGCGAGGGCTCTGACATCCTGTGCACTCTACTTTCTTATGGCAACACTGGGTTCTGTGTGCTTGAGTCAGGAGCTGTGATGCAGAAGGAAAGCCTGGCCAAGCTTTGGATGCCTTAGCTTCCCTTCACTGTTGTTAGATGGGGGCACGCGTGCCAGTAGCAAGACAGCTTAGAGCTCACAGTGCTACGTGCTTATCCTAATTCTACGTCGCTGCTCCCTGTGTGCTCTAGAACACCATCCCATCTCTACCTCATACGACAGTTCAACGGGTTTGAATGTAGCGGTGTGACTTTTCCGGGTAGATGTGAACAGACGTTGTATTCATCCAGACAGGGCAATGAAAACCGACCATGGGAACCTTCCTCCCTAAGTCCATCTTGGTGAACCAATTAGTTTATTGGGGTGACCACGGAAGTTGCACTGCTGGGATTCCTTGACCAGGTTGTAGGAGCTCTACTGAAGGGCATCTTTCCCCCTAACCCCTGTTTACTGTTTATATAATGTCCAGAAGTGATCTCTCCTGTCTTGTAACGCTTGCACGAGTTCTTATAACCTTTTCATGAGTTTTGTGAGCCCAGTCTCTTCTCTCCACCGGGGAGTGATTCAGCCTAGAGGTAATAGCCACATAACAAATGCTTCTCTCTCTCCCTTCTTCCTCTCTCTCTCTCTCTCTCTCTCTCTCTTTCTCTCTCTCTCTCCTTCTCCTCCTCTTCCTCTTCTTCTGCAGAGAAACTAGATTTTACTGAAGCTTTCTTACTTGATTCCAAATGAGGGTATTTATTATAGAGCTAAGCAGTTCTGGACACAGTATAGTTCCATGCCAGTCATCAGTTAAACCTTACCCAGCTTTTAGAGCAATCCACTATTATTGGAAGTGAACATAAATTAATTACAGAAAACAATAAAAAAGAAGGAACACATAGTTCTCTGCCACCAACAAACCAAATTGGCCCTGTGTAATGACCTTTAAACAATGCTGGGCACGGTTCTTGTCATCAGTGAACTTCAAATGCTTCAAGCGCTCATTTGCAGCTCTTACAAGGTGCAGGTGGAATAAGGCCAGCCGGAAGTAGAACTGGCTTTTCCCGGGGCCAGAGAACTCGGGGACTGGAAGCTTTACAAGGGCTTTCACCATGTCCACCTGCTCACCTGGGCTTGGGCATCAGGATTCCATTCCCTTTCACCAT
>PVIU01018024.1:0-40189 GCA_004026605.1 Ondatra zibethicus
CTTCCCTTCCCTTCCTTTTCCTTTCCCTTCCCTTCCCTTTTCTTCCTTTCCCTTCCCTTCCCTTCCTTTCCCTTCCCTTCCTTTCCCTTCCCTTCCTTTTCCTTCGCTTCCCTTCCCTTTTCTTCCCTTCCTTTCCCTTCCCTTCCTTTTCCTTCCCTTCCCTTCGTTTTCCTTCCCTTCCCTTCCTTTCTCTTCCCTTCTCTTCCCTCCCCTTCCCTTCTCTTCCCTTCCCTTCCTTTCCCTTCCCTTCCTTTCTCTTCCCTTCCCCTCTCTTCCCTTCCTTTCTCTTCCCTTCCCTTCTCTTTCCTTCCCTTCCCTTCCCTTCCTTTCTCTTCCCTCCCTTTCCCTTCCTCTGTTTTCCTCCTCTTTCTTTCCTCCTGACCTGACACACTGTGGAGGCTATAAAAATTATTAGACACACTTTAAAGTGTAAAGATGAAACAATAGCTGTTTTTCAAAGGAATTCCTAGTCTTGCAGGTACCACAGGAGATGCGATAGCCCCCACATAGATATGGGAGAGGCTCACAAAGTCCTATACTGAGCCGTGGAGCTAGCATCAATGTTTAGCTGCTATGTGAGGGAAAGACAATTTTCTTTAAGAATGTAACCTCTGGCAAGTTGACCATACTTCAGGGGAAGACCACACATTCATAGACTATTGATGAAGCACAAATTGGTCTTGGTGGTTAAATTTTTTTAAATACACAAAGTAAGATGGGTAGGAGAGAGGGATAAATCTTGGAAAAGTTGTGGGAGAGAGATAAACATAAATCAAAACACATTTTACAATACTCTCAAAGACCTAATTTGGAGAGGTATGAAAAAAGATAGATGCTATAAGGAAATGTTAGTTTATAATGTTTTGGTGGAAGCAGACAGCAGGATATAGATGTTGTACTGATGCTAACACATGGCTTAGTCTTGTATATAAAAAGTGAGACATACACAAGAAAATGGTACATGTAAGAGAGGAGAGAGCGGAGAGTTAGGTATTTCTAACAAAAGAAATATAAGCTGAGATATGATGGTTTCTGTGTTACACAATTGAGTCTCTGATACAAAGCAAGTGAGACTGATAGAGTTTGTCAAAGCTATAAACAAATGGAACTAGAGGTACACAAGACAGAGGAGAGTTAAAGAAATAATCATTGCTAAAACAATTGTTGTTAAATAAACAAAATAATTTTGTTAAAATAATTCTTACCACCCCACTTTTAAATTCCATAAACAGAATAGAATATATATAATATTTTAGCATTATAAACCTTTATATGTACATACTGTATATGTAAATGAACATATAAATATATCTCTTAGTGATGCACTGCAATTATCAAAATGATGGACTTTCTGTGTGTTCTCTTGAGCTCAATGAATAATAATTAAACATTATAGAAAACTGAAGAACATGTAGATTTTAAAATACCATTTGGCTCTATTCTGGCAAGTAAATTATGGGATACATAAACTGTTACAAAGCCAGTACAGCAATCCCCAGGGAAACTCCTTAAGAATGAGTTGGGCCCAGTCAAAGTGACAAAGGTAAGGTAAGACTGATGATCAGGGGGTTATAAAGTATAAATCAGGCTGACTTTCATCATCTATTACACTCTGGTTCTAGATAATTCCACATCCTTCCAAAAAGTAAACTTACAGTCAAGCTATAATACACTATTATACTTGGTATCATAAAAACACAATGGTAAAATTGCTATGATTTCATAACTACCTGACCATATTACAATAGCTGTTTTTCCCTTGTAAGTGAAACTAAAACTTGATCATGGAAAAGAGGACAGAGGCAGAGGTCATGTGAAGGTGAAGGGAAGGCTACTGGCTAATAGACAGTGAAGTCTGGAATCCCATTAGTCCTGCATCGCCCTGAATAATACGCAAAAGTGGTCCTGTGTCTCTTTACCTCTATGCTTGACAGCTTCTATAGGTCAGGGGATTGCAAATGAATCAGTATCTTAGTGTATCAAATTTCCGTTGCTAAGTAAACAAGATAATGAGTAAAAAAGAATGCTGAGAAACAATGTAGGGAATTCACGCTTTATCCAGTAGAGGTTAAATACGCTTTTAACAAATCAGAGATATTTTGTATAACTGGTCTTCACTAAGTTTAAATTCTGAAAAAGGAAAAGATTTGGTAGCTGAATCTGATCCATTTTTGCCTTCCTTCAGGTTCTCCTCACCACCAACGTTTTAAGAATTCCTTATGGGTTTTTCAGTGAACGAATGAGTCATAGTCTAAATTTTACTGCAGGTCAACGAGTCTGATCCTTCATAGGCAGCATCACATTGGAGGCCTGCCTCCACAAGAACTCTGTGTGATTTAACTCGGAGATATTTTTACCAACAGCAGACAACTTTTGAACTAAGACAAAGTGGAATATGCTATAAGCTGTCACTACCAGCACTTTTTAAACAGGCAATCATTCTTCATCCTGGCTTTCTGAGTATTTCACATGACCTTCAGTAACAAGCCCAGCTTTCCCACAGTCCTGCCAGGTGGATTTATATTGGAACTAGCTAAAAAATATATTGACAATAAATATATTCTCAAGAATCCTTCATGGGAACTTAAAATAGATAAAACCTTTTGACCCAGGCATTAAAAGTCATTAGAAAATGCTGAAAAATCCATTTTATCTATCATCCATCTATCATCATCTATCTTTATGTGTGTATATGGGTGTATGTGTATTATATGCATGCATAGAGAGATGTACTTATTAACATGTATGCATGGCTTTTGGAATAACTATATTCCTTAGAAAAAGAAATAGAATATTATTTTTTTAAAAAATCTCTGTAAATGAATTGAGTTCAGATTGACAGCTCTGTTCAGAGAATAAAAACAAATGTTCTCTTAGAGATTCAAAAAGTGTTTACTAATCACTCTAAATGTTATTCCTCCTTTTAATGTATTCTGAAAATATCTTAGCAATCAGCAACATATTATTGTTTTAATGACAGCTGAGAAGGCAGCAGAAATCCTCTCTGTGATATAAAATCAGGGAAGCTCTGGGCAGCTGGAAGAACAGGACAGAACATTTTGTTTAGAAATAATATGTAAGGTGTCCCCGGATCACGGGCACTTCATTCTACTCATTTATTCTAAAATTCTAAATTTACATCTGAAGTAACCTTATATCGGGCACAAAAACAGAATACAATCACCCGCAACAGTAAATTAACCCACCTGTAAGCGTATAATGTGTGGCTTTAAAGACAGCACTAAATTACCCATCCTCGGTAGAGAAAAGAACGGACTCTGATTCATAGAGCAGGTAACAAACCTAGGGCTCTCAATCATGGCTGAGAGAATTTACGTGCACTGCAGACATTCACTCTCAGTAGAAGGTCATCACTTCACAGCCTGGCAAATAATCCCTGCCTGCCTCCGACTTGCAAAGTGCCTGAGGCATCACTCCTGAGAGGCATAACTCCGCTTCTTTCAAGGCTAGAGGTCAGAGCCATGATCACAGCTCCATCAAATTTAAAGGAAAAAGTATCTAGGGTCAAAAATATCCTGAGGAAAAAAAAAGAATACTGAAATTCAAAAAAAAAAGAAAAGAAAAGAAAAGAAAAATATGTTGCACTCCTCTGGGCTTTGGCAAGGTGATGGAACAACCTGTTGCAGAATATTAAATGTAGATATTTTTCTCATCTGAAGGCTTCAAAAATAACTGAACTAAAACTGAATACAGAATTTGATGGATGTCACGCTATAGTCAGTTTTGAGGACATTTTAAAATGCGACAAATCCATTTAAATGCTCATCAACCTAGACATTCTAAAAATGAAAAAAAAAAAACAAATCAAGTGTAAGTGACTTACACACGGAATGTGAGCAGCAGCTTGGTGATGAAATTACTGCATCAATTAACTCGAGTACACAGAAAGAATGCTGCTCTTTCAAGCAATGGTAATTCTGTCTCTGATCAGACAAATTTCTCGTCGCATCGTGGTTGTTGCTTCATAAAACATAACTCGTACAGCACACGTAGAGAGATGATCTGTAAATAAAAATAAAGAGATACTTGGAACCTACATGCATAAACTAAATTGATGTGTGTGTGTGTGTGTGTGTGTGTGTGTGTGTGTGTGTGTGTGTGTGTGTGTGTGAAAAATACAGTCACTTCCATGTACTTCCAAGAGTGAAAAACTGAAAATTGTTTTGGAACATCATAAGACAGATGAAATCACCATTAAAATGAACAAAAGTGGCTTGGTACCCATAAAACCTATAAATGAGTACATTTAAAGATTAAGGGCCCTTCTGGTTGTTACACATTGCAAAGGGTAAGATGCTTTATTCTGGTCATCTTCGCTGACTGCTATTACATGCTGTCATTTTCAGTAAAGGGGAAGGTGTTTGCAAGAGCAGAGGGAGCAGGAGAGGCCTTAATGCAGACAAGCTATCAGAACTTTAGGTCAAGGTTCTATGGTGTGTTTTTCTCATACGTCTGACACTAGCACACTCTGCTACTACCCTCTTACCATGCAGCGTATTCAACTTACTTTTCCTATTTTGTTTTAATGCACAAGTTCTACAGAGGGGAGGAAGCACTCTGGCAAAGAAGTTGCCCTGTGCTACCACTGTTACTGGCCCTTCAAAACTTAGTTCAGAGGTCATCTCGTTGCTGTGTTCTGTACTGCTAAGAAGAGACTATACTGTGCACAGTGTGGGGCTAAGTTAAACCTGACTTCACGGCTTATTATCCAGAGCTTTATTTCTTGCTCATACAAATCTTTTGAAGAGCTGCCAGCATTCCCTGATGCCTGTCTTCCAAGGGTGAAGGCCAGTCCTGTATCCTTGTACTTTTATCTTAATGTGCTTCCAGACTGCAATCGCAAGGTGACAAAGATTTGTGGAGTCATGTACTGTCCTCTTAACTGCTTCAGACAGAAGATCACCACTTGACTGACTTCTGACAATTAACTAAAAATTATCAAACCCCGAGGCCACGCTTCTATGCAAGAGGCTTCTATCACATTTCCTTAGCAGAGGGGGCCTCTCCAGAAAGGCTGGAGCAAAGATAAACACTAAGTCCCCGCTACATCTTTCCTGACCCTTCCCTGTGCATCTATATTTAGTGCACTCAATACATTCTCTACTTTTTTTTTTATAGCACAAGCAGTTGTTTGTCCCTTAAATTGCTTGATCAGACAAGGAACTTCTTGCGATTGAGAGAGAGAGAGAGATTTCACTACCTAACTTCTACAAACATGAAGTCAACATAAACACGGAAAAATCAAGTGAATAGTAAACGTTATTTGAGAGAGTGTGGTAGCAATATCCCAAATACACCAGATTTGATATGAAGACACTCATGTGTTCAACATCAACAAATACTCACTGAATGCTTTTTATATGGTAAGTGAAAACGGTACAAGAAGAAACAGTCAATGAGAAAAATGAGGGTGTTCTTAAGCGGTAGTTACAGCCTAATCGGGAAGTGCACTGCATAAACATCAGACACAAGAAATATAAACGAGAATAAAATAACAATAGAAGATTATTTTGGTTTCTCTTCCTGTTGCTGTGATGAAATGCATGACAAAGACAACTTAAAGGACAGAAAGGGTTTATTTTCTGTGCACAGTTCAAGGGTGAACCACCAGGACACCGAAGTCAAAGCAACAGACAGTTTAGACTGCTGGTCACAACCATCACAGTTGGGAAGAGAAATATAATGTATTCAAAGTTGCTGCTCAGTTTCCTTTCTCACTTTACACAGTTCAGGATCCCAGCGAGGGAATAGTGCCACCCACAAGAGTGGGCATTGCCACCTCGATTAATACAGTCCAGATAATTTTCCACACAAGTGCATAGGTGCCTATTTCCAAAGTGGTTCTAGAATGTAGGGAATACTTTTAAATAATATTTGAACTTATATATGAATGGCAAGGTCTTGTAATTAGAAAATCCCAGGGGAAGATGATTATGAAAGAATAGTTAGATCCAAGGTTATAAGACCAGGGCAAACCTGGTATATTCCAAATTGTAATATGTGCATTTCTTAATCTGTAGTAGCTCTCCTATTGATGCATATGATGATATACTAAAAATTAGAAAATCCTAATTAGAAAATCCTTTATTTGCAGTTACATGTTAAACTATGTTGTACTAATTCCCACAGGGAGTCATAAAGAAATTACTGATCATGCAGTATGTGAGGTGCTGAGTGAATGTACGCTGTTGACATGAGCTGATCATATAATGAACCCTCATTTCATATGCATGGGAAAATGCTTCTCCCCAGGTACGAGACTTGGAGAGGTGGCAAAATCTTCACACAGAGGTGAAGCTCAGAGAGGTGGCAGAGCTTCCAGCTGGTCCATGTGCAGAAGTTGTTAGCGTGTGCAGTCAATGTTCACCATAGCTTCCCTTCCTTGCATACTTATGATTTTAAGGCTGCTCCCTACTGAAGCTGCTCCTCCAGACATGAGCTAACCTGGTCTCCTTGTTCATCTTGAGGCAATAACTTCGCCCCCCTGATCAACTGTATGTGATGCACACTGAGCTCACCAGTGCTACAGTTTCTCCTTCTGTGCTCTCAGGTATGCATGCGTTCATCTTTCCTTCATGTTCATACTGCCCCAGTCAGGTCCATTTTGGGAGCCACACTGGGTGTAGCAAGTGACATCAGAACAGGGATAAGGATGTGGGCATTGGCAGTGGGGAGTTCTCATTCATCAGGTAAGGGGAGCAAGCCCAAGAGAAGCACTCTTAGACAGTAAAAGAATTAAAGAAAAAGGAAGAAATAAATGGAAAGGAAGGAACCAAAGCAGAGAAGCGAAGAAGAACAGAGAATCAAATATAAGCATGGGGAAGCACATCTCGTTACGTGGGTGTCAGAAACATGAGACAATCAGAATCTAGAGATAGGCTATTATATGTCAGTACTGTGAGAGATTTAGAGAAACTATGGATGCAGAGTAAAAACATTACAGGCCAATCAACTCTTAGATTATGTTCAGGAGACATACTGGGTTCCAGAAGGGATAGTAGTTGGCTTTGTTTGTTTGTTTGATTTTTACTCTTTGCTCTTTGGAGACCTACCAGCCAGCTCCCAAATAAATACAAAGAGACTTATTCTTACTTATGAATGCTTGGCCTTAGCTTGACTTATTTCTAGACAGCTCTTTTTAACTTAAATTATCCCATCTACCTTTTGCCTCAGGGATTTTACCTTTCTCTGCCCTCTATCTCTTTCTTTTCTTCTTATTCTGTGGTTGGTTGTGTTGCTGTGTGGCTGGCCCCTGGCATCTTCCTCTCCTCTCACCTCTCTCTCTCTCTCTCTTCTTGTTCTTCTAATTATTCTCTCTGCCTGTCAGCCCCGCCTATCCCTTTCCTGGCTAGCTATTCACCATTCAGCTCTTTATTAGACCAATAATAATATTACTGTTCCTGTATGAGGCAGGCATAATAACACAACTTCACAGAGTTAAACAAATGCAACATAAAAGAATGCAATACATCTTTGCATCATTAAACAAATATTCCTCAGCATAAATGAATGTAATACATCCTAAAATAATATTCCACAACAAGTGGCGGGACATTTAGCAACTTGGGATAGAATAGGACAAGAGCCGGGGTGCTTACAAGGATAAAAGACCTAAACATGTTCCTGTTTTCCCTTTCAGTTTATAGAGCCCTATTTAGTGATCCATGGATGCAGAGCCCCTATCTCACAGGAGAGCAGACTTTGTCAAATGGGTCCCAAAGATCTTTCCCCTCAGATGACAAAGAATTGGCCACTTCTCCCTGAGAGACACACAGATAGTGATTCAGGTCAAGCCTGTCCCAATCTGCCTGATGCTGCAAAGGCCGATACTAAAGAGAATGTTTAGGAGGACAAAGCCACCAACCCATGACAATATTGTTCCTTGAGACTGGGCCATGGACAGATCCAGGGGACAGTGATCTCCCTCCTTCCAGCAGGTCTGCTTTATGAGAGACTGGGAGGAAAACACTATTGGTTAGAGAGCTTACCCACAGTTGAACTAAATCCCCTGAGGGAAGCGCTGCATCAAAATGAGACTGTCTTTCAAATCCTTAAGATCAAACCATCTCTGCTCTGTGTCTATGCTCTCTGGGGCTACTGCTCCTTTAGCTAAGGACTTGTTTAGAGTGTCCTCAGTAACATTTCCTGGCTTCCCCCTGAGTAGTTAGGCACGGCAAAAGTTTACATCAACCCAGGACTTTACCTGGTATTTAAAAATCGAGTTTATAGCACTATGTCAGTTCCAGGAGCAGCGTCATTTCTACTCCGTGAAATTTCTACAACTCCAGACATGTTTCTAGGTACCAATTACAACACTGCCTTACCACTAAATTACAGATTACACAGGCCTACCAACAAATTAGTATAGCTGTCTTACAGGCATGGAGACAGTTGCTCACTAAAAGGAAAAGGCCTTGCCACTGACTGATACTCATCAGGGCCTAGAAGAGCTACACAGAGTTTACAGCCCAGCTCTTAGAAGCTACAGGGATCCTTATAAATGACCCTGAAGCAGAAAAGGTACTTATGAAACAACTGGCTTCGGAAAATGCTAACGAGACTTGTAAAGAGGCCCTAAGGAGTTTCTATAAAGGCTTGAATGTACAAAAGATGATTAGATTATGTACCAATATATGTCCTAGCCACTGTCAAGGTTAGTGGCTGTCTCAACTACCCTTAAGGAAGTTGTATGCCCTGAGGGAACAAGTGGTACCTGATATACATGTGAAGAAACAGGACATTTTGCCAATGAGAGCCACCACAGGAATTTCAAATTAAAAGAGAAGCAGAGCCTTGTTTCTCCTGGATGATCCACACAGCCCTGTTCCTGAGTGTCAAAGAGGAACTCATGGGATATTGAATGTTACTCAAAAGCAAACAATCATGACAACCTCTGGGAAAACTGGAGAAACAGCCTCTGTGGCCAGTCCTGGGCCAATCAAACAATAGGGGGTACTATCCTGTGGAGCTCCAAGAACCAACAGGGGAGACAGATGACCTTCAACCACCAAATTGCACCATTCATCATCTCTATCAGGCAATATCAGTCAGTAGGGGATTAGAACTCAGTTCCACCGATCAATTTATAACAAGCCCTAACATGAGACCCAAGACATTCCTACCTGAGTATATGGGCCTTTGTTGCCAGGTATACGTCGACTTGGGGTGTGGGTGTGGACAAATTGACTTTGCCACTGCTTTGGTGAAGAAACAGTTATAGGTTGGGTACATAGCATGGCCCAGTCTCTCTCTCTCTCTCTTCCCTCTCTGCACCTATGGATCAGGATGTAGCTCTCTACTGCTCCAGTGGCTCAGTGAATGAGCAGAACTCTTTGCAGTTTGCATGGTTTTAGCGGGCTTTATCTTTTCTCCCATCAGTATTTACAGTGACCGCCCCTGTGTAGGGAAAATAATGCAAGCCATGGAGACAGCCTACGTTTGTTAGAACAGGCGATACCATCTTTTCCATAGGACTCAGGAACTCGTTCATCACCACCAGTGCTCTTGCTTCGTTGGGCACATTAATTTACAATTCAGATCTCACTGACATTGACTGACAGTAATACACAAGACAATGCCTTGGCTTGAGGTCTCTCTTCTGCTTCCCTGCCACTGTGCAGTCTACCTTAATATAGCTCCTAATAGCCATGCTTGCTCTGTACCGTCACACTGCCTCCTTTTTAAAGCAATGAATTTTTCCTTCTCCTGAGAACAGGCTAGGCAAATAGTTAAGCAATGCACCCACTGCAGGTCTGTCCACAAAGCCTCAAGACAGATGGGCAGCACTCCTGCTATTACTCTTGTGCATTTGGTAACTTTTCTGCTCAACATAAACTAGTTCATGGCACAAACATTCCTTACAAACCACAGCGAGACGATAGTGGAGAAATGGTCCATAGATGTTTCAAACAATAATTAGAAAAACTAAAAGGGGAAGCATCCCCTACCCCTACTAATTCTTTAAACAAGGCCTTACTTACACTAAATTTCTTAAACCATACAGAGAGTGATCTCACTGCTTCAGAACAACACTGGTTGTCAAGAGACAAGAGCAAAACCTACGAAGAAAAAAATGATTTGGCTCATTCCCCATGCTGTTGTTGGAATGAGGATAGGCTTTTGCTTATCCTGAAGGCTTGCAATACCTACTTAGGGTACTTTCAAAGCCCATAAATATTCATGGATCTATTGAAGAGGTTGAGAGTTGAGTCAAGAAGGGAACTTAGGTTGGCCATTGAAGCTCTTAGAGCAGTCTCAGAGGAGAAAGCTTCCTGCAAGAAGTACAAGAAAGATATTTTCACCAACAAATGGTGGAGGAGGGAGAAAAATGCCTTGAATTGGGAAATATCCAATAGCTATATTTCTGATATGTCTAGTAATTACATCCGCCTGACATTTCTACTACTGTGACAAAACACTATGACACAAAGGGTTGCTGGGGATTCCTTTCAGTTTCTACAGAGGGACCATGAGCACCATGGTGGAGAGCACAGCAGCAGGCAGGCAGGGCACTGGTGCCACTACTGAGAGCTTACATGCTTATTTGCAGGCAGAAGGCAGCAGTGCAGGCAGAGAAGGCTATTGGGAATGGCACGGGTTTTTGAAACTTCAAATCCCACTACCAGGTGACACAAGTCCTCCAACAAGGCCATACGCCCTAATGCTTTCCTAATGAGTTCTTCCAACTGGGGACAAAGTATTCAAACAAGAATTGTGGGGCCCAATTCTTATTCAAACAACTACAAGCAGAAAGAAGCATAGGACAAAGCTGAGAAACAGTCATTGAAGTATAGCTGGGTAGTAGGTTGTAGTTCAGCAATAGAAAGTTTGCCTTGCACACATGAGGCTCCGGGTTCAGTCCTAGGTCAAGCATCACACATGTACTGCCAACAGGTATATGCAACTTGAACATGAGAAAAAGCCTGGAAATACAGAATGCAATCCTTAGTCTCAAGATATGCTTCAGTTGTTGCTGACTGACAAGTACAATTTTCTGGTTTGGGAATCAGAAGACCATTAAACACCAAGCTACTCAGTCACATAACTTTTGCAGGCTTTGAAAGATGAAATCATAGGAAATTAAATTAATAAAAATAACAACGTTGCATTGCGTGTGTCAACTCTGATCCCAAAAGCTTTTCATGCATTATCTTATGTAAACCTGCACTCCAGGGGGGGATGATGGAAGTTCCACACACAACTTTATAAGAATTACTTAATGAGTAGGCAGACAGTGGTGGCATTTTCCATATAATGTGAACTGAGGCTTTTACAGAGTCCAGTTGGTGGAAAATGACTAAAGAGAAAGGCAGGTTGGAAGACACTTAGCACTGTTTCAGAATAAAGTCCTGAAAGATTACCGTCTTGTTATAATATTTTAAAGTGTTTTAAAATTTCAATATTTAAAAAAAAAACACCTGGGAAATCAAGATAAATCAAGTGAAAATAAATCGGCAGATGTAGCGGTTTCTCCTAATCTAAAGTGTGAACAGATTTTAATATTTTATACAACACTGTAGAAAACTCAATGGCACGGAAGGAAAGGCATATGAAGGAAAGTTGGGGAGTTGGATGAGAAACACTGGAAAACAAGATAATTTTCCAAAGACCTAGTCATCACATCGTCAGCACTTCTCTCTGCACACCTCCACCTAAAAGGGAAGGGATTAGCGTAGTGGCCTTTGCCACCTTTGGTCAGAAGTCCAAGTCCCAACTCCCACACCACCCCAATCTCCAGCCAGGCACAGCGGACGGTCTTTAAACTACATCTCCCATAAAGCTGTGCGAGGACGGTGGCCCTCCGCCGGAAGTCCCAAAGGTTACCTCCAGCACTGGAAACGTTGAGAGCGGAGTTTGCCTGTGGAGTCTTGTGTCGCGGTAGCGGTTTCTCTGGTCATCCTTGGGTTAGTAACACCAGTGGCGTCAGCCGACCCCGAGACCTTCCAGGGCGTGCTGTCCCTGGGCGTCTCTGGCGGGCTAGTGGCGCAGCCTGGCGCGGGCTTAGAGGGCGCAGGCGCAGCACGCGGACCTGTCGCTACCTGCAGGTCATAGCTGCTAAAATTTCCAGCCAAGTTTTCGATGGGTTAAAGCAGACTACTTCGGATGTGTCTCTCCTGGAATGGAGGAATCGTCCAATAGAAGAAACAGTAACTGTTCAAGGCATTTGGCCGTATGGAGAGACCGTGCTTGCGTGGGTTGCTCTTAATGGGTTAAATTCGTCTTGACAGCCCAGCGAGTGGGATTTATTAATTGGTGGTTGCTATCTTAACTGACAGATCCACACTGAGGACTTATGGTAGCCTGCTAGAGCCGTGCTGGGCCGTTCTAGGATTCCAGGTTACTTATTAGTAAAAATGGATGTTGCTTTGGTTAAACTCGAGTTCCTTTCAAACTCGAGGCTCTTCTGAATGCCCCCTCCGAATAGCCTTGGAAAGCAGGGGCAAGGCGTTATCCTGCCCGCCCATCCTCGTCTCCCACAGGAGCTTCAATAAGAAATGATTTACAGTAGTGCAGCCGCCTTCCCTGGAAGGCGTCTTGGCTAAATTATTAATTTCTAAATGACTTGTGTATCGAGAAAGCTAAAGGAAAGGGGGCTTATTTTTTCACTTCTTAGTCCAGAGAATATTTTGTGCATACGTATTGCATTGTTGGTAGTGTATGACACAACATGTTTGGACGACCAATGTTGCAGTCACCTGGGGTTGTCTATGAGGATAGTGAGGGAGTGACCATAAACTCTGAAACCATGACCTCTGAACAGGGAATAGTGAAGCATTGAAAGTAAACGTCCCTGGAGAAGCTGTGTGACAGGAGTTTGTTAATGTGACTGAAGAGAAGTTCGGGAGCTAGGAAGACACTTAGCCGCTCGTCACAATAAAGTCCTGGAATATTAAAACTGTGGCTACAATGTTTTAAAGTATTTTAAAACTTCACTATGAAAAAAGTGGGGAAATAAGTAAAATAAATCAAATGAAAGCAAATTGGAAGATGTAGCGGTTACTCCCGGCTGCATTTGCGAACAGATTTGAAACAAGTGTCCTGGTTACCTTGGACAGTTTTAAACTATTTATCGATAATGGAGGACTCAAACAGGAAAGCAGATGCCAAATCAGAAAGCTGATCTTTGACCCATTCTTTTCCTCAACTTTGTGCAGACTGCACTGTGAAGTTAACGAGCCAGATTGCTATTTTAGAATCCAAGAGATATGGCTCTGGGTCGAACCTGCAGTGGTACTAAGAAGAAGGATCGGATATTTTGTAGGTAGCAGATAGATGAAACATGAACCATTTTTAATCTGTAATTTTTTAAACACAACTGAAGATTACAAAGCATTCATTGAGAACCATAGCTCTGCTTTGTTTACAACAAAACAGAATACCAAGGCAGACAAGGTTAATCATTTTAAAAACTGACTCAAGGACTGTAGAGTGGCCAACAAAACCTGTATCCAACAATAGATGCAAAAATGCATTGTCATCTAGTTTGCAACAAGGATAAGAGTGCAGTACAGTGGGACAAAGATAATTTCAGGAATGGTGCTGAGTCATGAATTATCCACGAATGAAAATAAATCCCGACCTAGTCTACCTCACACTGTGAAAGAAACCCAGTACCATAGGGATTGCAAAATTAATTATGTAAGGTTAACCAGTAACTTTGTTGCTATGTGTCATTTTAAAAGCTCTTTGAATAACTGTAGAGCCATCATTTCTTTGAGGGATGACACCCATCTATGACACAGTATGGGATACTGCTTATCATTGGCTCAGACATCTGCCTCTAATGTCATCTGCTTTCACCTCTCCTGTCATTGCCCCTGCCCTGTTCTTCTGTGCCCTCTCCTTTTTGTGTGGTTACTGCTCCTCTACCATACCAAGCTCCTCATCTTTATTACCAGAGCTCTTTTGTTATTCCATGAGCCGACTGTTAGGCACATATATTGAATTATAATTCTCAACCGATAACAATTTCAAAATCTGTATGGCAACAGTAGTTGCCTATGAATTATCTCTTGACAGGTGTATTGGTTTGGAAACTTACATTTTTTTCCAAGAGCAGCACTTAAATAATGTTCATCCATTCATGCAAAAAGCAACTGCAAATAAGGTTTTTCTTGGTTTTTGTTTTTGTCTTAAGGGAGAAATGTCGTCCATAAAAAAGGAGATGATTTCTGAACTCCACTGTTCCGCTGCAGAAGGAGATATTGCCAAGTTGGCAGGCATACTCAGCCATTCTCCTTCTCTTCTCAACGCAGCCTCCGACAATGGCTGGACTGCCTTAATGTATGCTGCAAGGAACGGGCATGCCGATGTCATCCAGCTTCTGCTTGAGAAAGGGTAAACATCTCAGGGTGTACAGTGCCGCCAAAAAGGGTTTGTGCTTTCATGTCTGCTGTTGTGCCCCTTCCCACTTTCCTGTAAATGCCTTCATACTGATTGGCTAACAAATAGCTCATTGTTCAGTTTATCATATGAAAGGTAGCCGAATTTCTCACTAAAGCAAGCTTGGTTTTTTTTTTTTTCTTATTTTCTTTTTTCTTTTTTGGTCAGTGTTAGGAATTGGACACAAGTCTTCATGCTTATCAGGCAAGCTCTCTAGCTCTGAGCTACATTTGAGAAACAACTTCCTTAATTGAGAAAGTAACCCTTCAAGCTTTGTCAAAAAAGAATGTCTATAAAAACTTGAATGCCTTTCTTCCAAATAAAAAGTGTGAGTCTGATTATGGCTACCGTGGAGTATATAGAATGTTAGCATTTCTTTATGACATGTGTAGACACGTTTTCATTTTATTTAAATGTCTATTGTCATTAACCTGTCATTTCTTACAGCTGTTACATGATTCTTTTAACCTTCAGTAGTAAACTATGAACCAGATGATGAAAAAGAAAAAAAACACATTAAATAGTGTTGCAATGTATGCATTTTACTAAAATACAAGCGAAAAATTTTACTTCTCATTTTATTTTCCTTCCCATTTATTTTTTTCTATCTAGATGTGACAGATCACTTGTCAATAAGTCAAGGCAAACTGCACTAGATATCGCTGTATTTTGGGGCTATAAGCATATAGCTAACATGTTAGCTAATGCAAAAGGTGGGAAGAAGCCATGGTTCCTAACCAATGATGTGGACGAATGTGAAAATTATTTTAGCAGAACACTACTGGACCGCAAAAGTGAGAAAAGAAATAATTCTGATTGGCTGCAAGCTAAAGAGAGCCACCCAGCCACAGTCTATATACTCTTCTCAGACTTAAACCCCTTAGTTACTCTGAGTGGCAACAAAGAGAGTTCACAGCAGCCGGAAGTCAGGCTCTGCCAGCTGAACTATACAGATATAAAGGATTACTTGGCTTACCCTGAGAAGATCACCTTGGTGTTCCTTGGAGTAGAACTTGAGATGAGAAAAGGATTGCGTAATGATACTGGAGGAGTCCCATTGGACGATGAGGATGGTTTGGTTGCTTGGTTTGCTCTCAGCATAGAACCTGTTGCCGCTGAAGAGTTTAAGCAAAGACATGAAAACTGTTATTTTCTTCACCCTCCAATGCCAGCTCTTTTGCAGTTGAAAGAAAAAGAAGCTGGTGAGGAAAGGAAATGTGTGCCTCTGTCGGGAACAGACTGATTTTAAAGCAAGTGTGGAGTTGTGTGTTGGTGTGGCATCTCGGTGGCACATGCCAATGAGCAGTAAGCATGAGAACTAAGTAATCTGTTTACACACTAGGACACTCTTCTAGTGCTGGCAGCCATTTCAGCCAGCCAAGATTAGTTTCCTTAGAGTGGACCTCTGTGTGTGATGGTTTGGTTTAATTCTTCCTAATGTTTGAGTCCCTGCTATGTTTTGAACATGATGCCAAAGACCTAAGCTGTTTTGTTTTCCGTTGTGCTTTTTGTTAGCATAAAACAAAGGAAAGAAAGAAAGAAAGAAAGAAAGAAAGAAAGAAAGAAAGAAAGAAAGAAAGAAAGAAAGAAAGGAAGAGAAAAGCAGCTGGAGTACCCATGTATTGCTCCTGTAGGAACAGTGCCTCCCCTGCACAGCCACATTGTGTGTGCCTGTGAATTTGTGTGTGTGTGCGTGTGTGTGTGTGTGTGTGTGTGTGTGTGTGTGTGTGTGTTAAGGAACAAGGTTAATGCTAGATACTTCATAAAGCATGAGTTGTAGGTATATAGGTAGAGTGGACGTGAGGAGCATTATTAAGAGTAGATTCGTCACTGCAATGGCCTAGGAGACACAATAGATTAGAACAGTGACAATGAAGATAGATTTTCACTTATCATATTGAAAATTAAATAGAAAGGAAAATAGCTTTTTTGAGTGGCTATCATAATCTAGCTGTATAATCATATAATCACATTTTTATTTGTGAGATTGTTACAATAAAGTGTTTAAAAACAAAATGTAAAATTTAATAATAATGATACATCATAAAATGAATTCTAAAGCCATCGGTCAAGCAGCAATTCAGAAAACAATGTATGTGCTTACTGTAGTTTCAAAGCATTGTACCAACAGATTACTTAGTTTTGCATGGAAATAAAACTCCTTATACTTCTTTTTAAAAGGTGTTGTAGCTCAAGCAAGGTCTGTTCTTGCATGGCACAGTCGATACAAGTTCTGCCCAACCTGTGGCAGTGCAACTAAAATCGAAGAAGGTGGCTATAAAAGAGTCTGTTTAAGAGAAACCTGTCCTAGTCTCCATGGCGTCCACAACACATCTTATCCAAGAGTTGGTAAGGCTTTTCTTTTTTTCAGGTGTATGTGTGTGCATGCATGTAGGTGTGAACAAGTGTGTGCAAGTGCCCTAGAGACCAGAAGAGAAAGTCAGAGAGCTACCCAGTGTGGGTCAGGATAAAAACTCTTAAGAGCTGCTCTTAACTGTTGAGCTGCAAGGCTTCTTTTTTGTTTGTTTGTTGGCTTTTGTTTTTTTTTTTGGCGGAGGAGATTGTTTGTTTGATAATGAGATCTCAGCTATCTGGAATCGTGGGGCAGAAGATAGTCTGGAAAGAAATATTTTATGAAGTTAAAATGTTTACATTTTATTGAACATCTGTCATGATTACTCAGTAAAAAGACTGTGTTGTTCACAACTAGCCATGACTTACCTTTAGTTTAATCAGTTCATGAATTTGCTGTGTTGGAATACTTCTAGTATAGTCAATGTGACTCCTCTCGAGGCAGAGAAAATGAAGTCTCCAGTGATTCAGTGCCTGTTGGGACATTACCCAGCCTTGTGGTTAGGCCTCTCCTAGTTGCTGCTGTTTCTGCTCCAGCTGGAGAAATCTCATAATCTTGCCCTTAAAATTGTGAGAGAAGTAGATTAACTCGGCAAGCCCAGATGAGGTCTCCAGGGAGGAAGTGGGTATCTTAATGACAGTCTGGTTTCCTTGCTAAGGAACTTAGTTCCTGGCTCTCCTCGGGATCTAGTGAGGAGGGTTTTTTAAGCTCATGACATCTAGAGAGATTGGCTGTTACCTAAGTGTTATGATTTTAATGATTCAAACCTAACTGAAGAGCTATGTTTACCTTTAAAATCATTTTACTGAGGACTGGAATAAAAGGGGGAAAGAAATTCACTGTAATTTGTTTTAGTAAAGTTTGCATTTTTCAGTGTCCATGATCTACTTGAACTTGTGTCTGGTATGGCCTAAGTACAAAGTAAATGTTGCTAAGATTGGAAGTAAGGATGGCAAAAACCATCTCTCCCTTTTACTCACTGAAACTATTTTTGCAGTTTCTCAGATAATTGTCAAGCACATGAGAGCAGAAAAGAGGTGTCATATAAACAGGAATCTTGTTCCTATAAGAAATATGCCTGCATATTATTATTGCATAATGGGCCTAATTATATTACTTGTGTGTCTTTTTTTTGGTTTTGGTTTTTAAACAGATCCAGTAGTAATCATGCAGGTTATCCATCCAGATGGAACCAAATGTCTTCTGGGCAGGCAAAAGCGATTTCCCCCAGGCATGTTTACTTGTCTTGCTGGATTTATTGAACCCGGTAAGCCTTTTATGAATAATTTTTAGAATTCTGGAACAGATCACACATGAGATATAGTCTCCATTAAAAACCATGCTATAAAATGAAAACATTTAAATTTTAAAATTTTTACTGCATTTTTTTAGTGTATGTACATATGTGTATATATATGAGGGTGTGCACTGTTAAGGACAGACAGACAACAACTTTGTCAGTTTTCCCCTTCATCTGTGTATGTTCCAGACTTAAGTCATCCAGCTTGGTGGCAAGTGCCTTTACCTGCTAAACCATCTGGCTAACCCAAAAATACTTTAAAAAGTGTTTTAATCATGCAATTTAAGCATTGGTTCATTTTCAAATTTTTATAAGTAAGATAATTTATTTTATTAAAAATTTAGTATTTTGGGGCTGGAGAGATGGCTCAACGGTTAAGAGCATTGGCTGCTCTTCCAAAGGTCCTGAGTTCAATTCCCAGCAACCACATGGTGGCTCACAACCATCTGTAATGAGGTCTGGTGCCCTCTTCTGGCCTTAAGGAATACATATAGACAGAATATTGTATACATAATAAATAAATATTTAAAAAAATTAGTATTTGATTCATCATACATTGCTTTTTGACTAGAAATCCAGGTGGTTGCACCTCTCTTCAGTGCTCCATGTAAGTGGTGCCCCTTCTGAGGGTTATATGATTTTCCCAAATAGTCATTAGCCTCCATACCTGCCTTCACAATCCTAGGCATCCAACCACCTTATAATACATATGTATAGATTATCATCAACTTTAATATCACTTCAGTTCTGTAAGATAAAAGTTCTCTTTCAACCATTTTTACACATCAAACAGTCAGAGCCAATGCCTCACATGTAATAGGATTTTATTAGATATCCCAATGCAAATGAATGGATATCTGGATTAGTAATGTTTAATCTCAACATACAATGTTAGTCTGCACTGTTGGGTAATTATAGTAGTAAATATATATTACCTGGTACTCAGCTGGAAGCTTGCCTCTTAAATCTTGTGATCCTTTTACAGCCTTATAAAGTGGGCCCTGTTACAGCACTTTCACAAGGGAGGGCGCTATTACTCTAGGGCTACATAACTTGCCTCAAATTAAGGTGATAGAGAAGGGATTCATCCCCAGGGAGTTCTACTTCTGAGTCCTTGCTCCTAGTCATCACATTGCTCTGGGAAGGGGATGTGGACACAAAGTACCACCTCTAACAAATAAGTTATTTGCAATCAGTACCTTCCATGAAAGGGAAAATCAGTTTTCTTCACTGGAGCGTCACTGAGTGTGTCAACCACAATCCAGAGCAAGTCCCATTCCCAGGACGTGTTGGCCAACACTACATTGACTTCATGTGTTTTTGTTTTGTTTTGGTATTTCTTCATCTATTGATCTCCTTTTTCTACACCTTCTTCCTCTCTCTCTTTGTCTGCTTTGATTTACGTTGCTTTGCTCTTTGCTTTTTTGAGAGTGAGAACATGAAGTTTGATGGATGTGGAGATGAGGAGGATCTGGAGAGAACTGGGGGAAAGGAAAGAATATAATCAAAACATGGTATTTAAAAAATGAATAATTTTTAAAGTATAAGATATTTTTGAACTACTAAGTAGTATTTCACATTCATATGTGAATGTCCTCTGGTGTATATTCATCTGTCCTGCCATGGATATTTAATTTATTTAAAGATTTTGACTATTGAAAATAGCACATGTGTGATATTTTTGTTCCTCTCTTTATGTACCTTTGCAAGACCTATTTCAGGTGTATACAGAGTAGAGTTGTCACTCCATATATTAGCATATTGCCCCTGATAGCTCACACCCCCACCAGTAGTACATGAATGTTACATTAGTCCATATCCTTACCACCTTGGAATTTTCACATTTTAGTACTTGAAAGAGTGTCTTTGTTCCATAGCCCAGATGAGCTTCCAGATTATCCTCTTGCCTACCAAGTATTGGAATTATAGGCAAGTGCCACCCAGCCCAGCATGGGGTTTCTAATTTTCATATTTTATAGTTGTCCTTCGAAAAGGTAGGAAATAGTGTGTCATTGCTGTGTGTGTTTCTATTGCTCTACTAATGGAGCATCACAGTCAAATGTGTATCTCACATCCCGGATTCCTACTCTTTTCATTGTAG
Source organism: Ondatra zibethicus (assembly GCA_004026605.1). Taxonomy (NCBI): domain Eukaryota; kingdom Metazoa; phylum Chordata; class Mammalia; order Rodentia; family Cricetidae; genus Ondatra; species Ondatra zibethicus. The sequence goes on from PVIU01018024.1 coordinate 20,158, forward strand.
AGAATTGTGTCCTTTGTCTATTTTGTTCCAGTCTCTTAGCCTTAGTTAAAATTGATTTTAGGCATTTATTGTTATTATGGTCTGACAAATCTCTTCCATTAGTCTATGACTTGTTTTCCCTGTGTACTTTGTATAGTAAATACAAGAACTTACATATAGAGAATTAATCAATCTATTTGAAATACAAGTTATATTTTAAAATGTTTCATTAAATATTGTTATAAAGTTTAAATTTGTAAACATTCAAATTAATTTTACTCAAACTATTTTTATTATTTGGAGTTCTAGCAAACCCAGAAAACATTGTAATTTGAGTTTCAAATTTTTAATAAACACTGCATGTCATAGTACACGCTTGTCTGCAGCCCCAACACTTGAGAAGTGGAGGCACTAGAATCTGTGGATGGAGGCTAGCCTCAGCTGCATAGTGAGTTCAAAGCCAACATCAGCTACAGAAGACCCTTTCTTAGAGTAAAACAAAAGATGATTTTATTTTTTCAAGACAATCTTTTTTTATTTTATATACCAATATCAGTTTCCACTCCCTCCCTTCCTCCTGTTCCCCCCACCTTCCCCCATCCCACTCCCTATCCATTCTACAGAGAGAGTGAGGCCTCAAATGGGGAGTCACCAAAGTCTGTCATATCACTTGAGGCAGGACCAAGGTCCTCCTCCCTGTATCTAGGCTGAGCAAGGTATCCTTTATAGGGAATGGACTCCAGAAGGCCAGTTCATGCATTAGGGATAAATACTGTTCCTGTTCAGTGGTCCCACAAATTGCCCAAGCCACACAACTGTCACCCACATTCAAAGAGCCTAGATTTGATCCTATGCAGGTTTCCCAAGTGTCAGTCCAGAATCAATGAGCTCCCACTAGTTCAGGTCAACTGTTTCTGTGGGTTTCGCTATCATGGTCTTGACCCCTTTGCTCATATTATCGCTCCTTCCTCTCTATAACTGGACTCCAGGAGCTCAGCCCAGAAATCAGTTAGCAGGCAGTACTTATACGAAAGATGATTTTTAATGGAAGGGAAAACTAGCCATTTATAAAACTTGGGAAATAATGGTCTATAAATAGCGATGCATGAAATAATAAAATTTTTAATAACATTTAGTCAACAGTATGTGATAGATAGTTGTAGATTTTGTAATTATTTTTTTTACAGAAGTTTTAGGAAATGCAAGTTGATTGTTGCCATTTTGGTATTCTATTTGTGGCTACAGACTTCCATGTGTAACGCTTTCTTCACTTCCAGTCGAGAGTTAGCACTCGTTGATTCCAGAGTGATTTCAAAATGTTTGAACTGTTTGGCGCTCACAGTGTCCAAGCCGTGTTGACCAGCCACTTGTTTCTTTGCCTCGTCTGATTAGGGGAGACAATAGAAGATGCTGTGCGGAGAGAAGTAGAGGAGGAAAGTGGAGTCAAAGTTGGCCATGTTCAGTATGTCTCTTGTCAGCCATGGCCAATGCCCTCCTCTTTAATGATTGGTTGTTTAGCTGTGGCAGTGTCTACAGAAATTAAAGTTGACAAGAATGAAATAGAGGATGCCCGTTGGTTCACTAGAGAACAGGTAAAGTTCAATTTAATTTCCTTATTCTATTGATTGTTCCCTGACAGTACTGCTATGGGCGTGCAGCAAGGAATCACACTTCAGCGAATGAAATGAATGGCTGCAGCCCTCTCGTTATGAATGGATTGTAATGGAATTGGTAATTCCATATAGAAAATGTGTGTTGCTGATGTGTCCTGTTTGGCTTCTTCTGTGAGATTCTTCTAGAATGATGATTCTGTAACATTTCAAATTTCACACGTTCATACTGAGCTTGAAGTTTTTGAATTTCCTTTGTATTCTGAAAGATAATGCTGATGCATATGGATTGCCAAGAGTTTGAGTACACTATATAGTGATTTTCAGGCCATCCTTCACCACATAGTGAGGCTCCATCTTTAAAGTGTGTGTATGCGTGTGTGTGTGTGTGTGTGTGTGTGTGTGTGTGTGTGTGTGTGTAAAGAACTAGAAAGAAAAGGGGAAAAAAAAGAAACCCAAGGTCAAGAAAGACAAAGATGTCATTAAGTGCATAAATCTGTCATAATATATATTCTTAAGAACTTTTTATAATTATATCTCTAATTAAAAGAGATAAAATAATTGTCTAGTTTGGTTTTTTTGTTTTTGTTTTATTTGTTTGTTTTACAATGCCCAAATTTTGTACAGAAAAAAAGGATACAATGTAGTATAAAAGATGTAGAATCATTTATGCCTTTGCCTATATAAAATTGATTTTTATTTTGTACTCACAAGAGAAATAGATTTTTGTTTCAGAATTATTGAAAAAGGAACTTATATCAAAAAGTTCACCTTGCTTTGAAGTTAAATGCAGAACTGGAGCAACTGAAGGTGCTGGATTACCTGGCCCTCTAATGTGTTGTCTTCTGGTTGTGTTTTAGGTTTTGGATGTTCTTACCAAAGGGAAGCAGCAAGCTTTCTTTGTACCACCAAGCCGGGCTATTGCTCATCAGTTAATCAAACATTGGGTTGGAATGAACCCCAGTCTCTAAATGAAAAATAATAGCATCTGTTGGAGTATTATTTCATTTCTAATACGATCTATTTTTAAATAAGCTTAATATATTTATTGATCATTAAATCTTGTAAAATTCGGGAGGTCTCAAAAATATTTTAAGTATTCTTTTCATTATTAACTACAAAATTCATAGTAAGTTAGAATGATGCTTCAGATTTTCTTAAATTTAGAGTCAGTCTGTAAACAATTTTGTTGTGGGTTACAATTTTACCTCATAAAACTGCATTCCTATGAAGAAAGGTCATGTTGGGATGAAGTGTGCTCTAGAAATAGGATGAACAAGAAGCTACCACTTGCAAAGATGAGATTCCTTGTTGGAGAAATGTGTCAACATAGCTTTAATGGGTTTGGAGCTCCAGTGTGTCTTTGGTCATCTCATTCCTGTTCTCCTAGCCTCGTGGACTAGTGGTAGTACTGGTAAAGTTACTTCTAGTTTAGTCTAACTAGTGTTCAGAATGGTTTTATTCTAACAGTTTACTTTAATCTTATTGTATTAACAGAATACAATAGCCATGGGTGGGGAACTAAGGAATCTATGCACACCACTGTTTCTAGGACCTCACTGTTAAATCAAAAGCTAACTACTACATCTATCTGGTTTAATTCTACTTAAAATTGTTACTAAGTTAAGTGAAGATTCTACAATTTTCCACTGGACTTTAACATTTTAGAAAGGAATTCCTGAATGTCAGAAACTAAATTTCAAGTATATTTACATACTAAATAAATCACTGGTTGTATTTAATTTTGTGAAGAGGGATGTATGATATATTTCTTTTGGCAAAATTATATAAAAATTCCCATCAGTATTCATTACACTGAAATATGATATCTTAGTTTTGACCTTATTTCATCACATCCTAAGCACCATTAATTAGTATACCTTAGAATCAAATTGCTAAAATCTTTGGGAAAGTAATTGGAGTATGTCACAGTTTTACAGTATAAACACATATATTTTACTTGATTGTTCTGCAGTTGTTTATATAAATGTACACATTTTCCCTCTCTGCTCTTCTATTCAAACTTGAAGAGACCTTAGGCACAATAAATGTTGAACATAATGAATGTAACAGTTTGTAGCCTGCATGTAAGAACTAGATTTTTTCTGTAATGGGAAACAGAAGTTATTACCAAAACCATCTGTAGAATGGGAGCTAGAAAATGGCTCCGTCATTAAGGCGCTCGCTGTGCAAGCGTGAGGACTTAAGTTCAGATCCTCTGCACCCTTTAAGGATTGGATCTCGAGACATGAATATCTAATCCCAGATTTAAAGAGGCAGAAATGTGTATACTGGGAGCTTGTCCAGTCAGTCTAATGAATCAGTAAACTCAATGAGAGTCCTTGCCTCAAAACACAAGGTGGAAGACTAGGGATGGCTCAGTGAGGAAGAGCGCTTTCCATTTGGGGGGAGGACCAGAGTTTGGTTCTCAAGATCTTCCTCAGGCAACTCACAACCACCTGCAACTACAGCTCCAAGGCATCCAACACCACCTCCTGGCCTCCTCAGGCACCTGCATGCATGTTTACATGAGACACAGACACATGCGTGGAGTGACTGAAGAAGATCCTGACTTCCACCTCTGGCCTACACAGACACACACACACATACACACACACAGTGAATAGGTTAAAAGGAGTGCTGATAGGAAGAATTAGCTTATCAAATATCGTTCAGATTTTTTAACTGAAATATAACTTTCACGAATGAATACTCTTGTCTAGTTAATGAAATCTTATTAGAATCAGAACCTTAGCTCAAACCAAAACCTATATAGGACATTTATATACATGGTAAATTGGAACTATATAACTATATTGAACTAATATACTTTGATTATTATGAAGAAGTTCATTTTTGTTCCAAATGTGCTTTTAAATACTTGTAGACTCTAATGTCCTTAATGTTAAAAAGCAAAGTAAAATACAGATGTCAAAATGTATGGATTTAGTTTTAGGTTCCTTCTATACTTGTAGAAAATCAATGAGTAAATTATTTTGTTTGGTTTGGTTTGGTTTTGGTTTTGGTTTTTTGACACAGGGTTTCTCTGTGTAACAGCCCTGGCTATCCTGGAACTAGCTCTTGTAGCCTTGAACTCACAGAGCTCTGCCTGCCTCCGCCTCCCATGTGCTGGGATTAAAGGTGTGCGCCACCATGACCCAGCTTGAGTAAATTACTGTTTCTCATAATCATTCCTAAACTATGACCTTTGAGAGGTGAGGATAGATGTTCATGGTAATGATTGCTATTTTAACCAGGTCTAGCGGGGCAAGTATCACACAGGTATTCAGAAATCTTTGTAACAATGCAATAAAATATATTCGGTTTGTGGATTGTGTGTGTTTTTAATGTTCTGATGAGTTTCTTTGACAGAAGTTCTACCATTTTCATGTGCATGGAAGATTGTTTCCCCCCCCCCTTTTTTTGAGCTGTATTCTCATTGTATCCCAAGAAATATTCAAAATTGCAATCTTCATGCTTTAGCCTCTAGAATTCTTGAATTATAGGTGTGTCCAATCTTACTTGATGAGAAAATTAAAATTTTGATTTGGTGCAGGGGTGTCACCCAGTGGTAATATACTTATGTAATGTCTCCAAGGAACTGGGTTTGAACCTAAGCATTTAAAAAAAGAAGTCCATTTGGATCTTAAGTTTTGTAGTTTGTGGTAAACTATACCAACACATGGAACTGTGGATTTATGTCATCAATAATTAAAGTCTTTAGGTTTGAAGCTATTTGTGTAGCACAGTCTACTTCAATTACTTGTCTAACATGGGCAATATTTGCATTTTTACATTTCACTTCCTTATAGTTTGTGATGCATAGAAAGCCCATGGTCTGACCTGGCAAAGCAAGCCTATAATTTCTGAAAATCAGGCCGGAAGCTGGAGGATTGCACATTCAAGACCTACCTGAACTACAAAGTGACTTTGAAACCACGCTGGGACACTTAGTGAAACCCTGTGTCCAAATAAGAAATAAAAGTGGCTACACAAGCACTCAGTGTTAGAAGCCTCACGGGGCATGCATGCACTTCAGCCCACAGCAACATCAACACAGAGAAAGCAGTAGGAACCTACACCCCTGTGAAAACTGGTCAACCTGTTAAAGACAGAGCGAGCTGGGAGCAAAGAGAAAAGAGAGTGGAACAAATGAGACCATGAAGGAGGAGGAAGCATAGAAGGCTGATGCCGCAGGGGCATGAGAGCGGGGCTGTTTAGAGGAGGCAGAGGTTCTGTGTAATGCTAGCAAATGCCCGTATTTTCCAAAAGTTGTTGAATATGCAGGGGAGGGGTGCAGTAGTGGTAGCACACTCCTTTAATCCCAGCACTGGAGGCAGAAGCAGGTGGATCTCTGAGTTCGAGGCCAGCATGGTCTACAAGAGCTAGTCCCAAGACAGTTTCCAAAGCTACAGAGGAACCCTGTCTCGAAACGTCAAAAAAGAAAAAAAAAAGTTGTTGAATAGGCAAGAACTGCAGAAAGCAATTGTGACAACAGATACCAAAAGCAATCTTCCCTCTTCTGTACCGCTCTTTGTATTCTACCTTTGCCGAATATTAAGATAGAAATCAAAACGGCTTCTAAAATATAAACATTGATTTGTTGATTTTTAATTTTAAAATCTTTTTATGGTTTAATATACGTGTGTATGTAATGAATTTTAACCATTTCGTATCCCCATTCCTCTTTCACCACCTCCATCTTGCAACGAATCCTCCTCTTTTTCATATTCTATTTTGTGTATGACCTGTGAGTTTAGAGTTGCTCCTATAATCTTGAGGAGGAAGTTATTTACTGGAGCATGGGTACCATATCAGCGACTACACCACTGAAGAAAATGACGCTGCCTGCCCCCACCCGCCAGCCGCCACCCCCAGCTAACATTAACTGCCAGTAGTTCCTCCGGGAGAGGTAAGGCCTCCCGGCCCACTCCCATCTATGCTGAAATAATGGCTAAATTTTGTACAGACTTTTTATCACATACAGCAGGTTTTCAAGTGATTCTTTGTTGTTATTTAAATACAAATAGTCAAAGACATGAGAAAATATGTAATCAGCACCCTGAATTCTTGTTTGGAAAGCATTTATTTTTCAGCTGTAGAATATGCATCTAGACATGTACTGGACCAGCATGTAGTTTGCTCATTCTATGCATGCATACGACTAAAGGAACATACTATGGGTAGAACTAGCACTGTGAACTTTTTTCTGTTCCTTCCAGACTGTATTTCATGTTTCATTGCTCAGTGAATCCAAGGCACAATCAGTGGGCATTTTTCCTTTTCACAAGTCTCATGATAGTAATGTGCTCCAGAATATTGGGGGTTGGCTATAAAATTTTATCATAAAATTTAAGTTAAAAAATAAACCTATGTGCTAATGAATTTCTTTTCTTTTAACTAGAAGTCTGATAGAAAAACTATAGCTGAAGGAATGGAAAACTGTCCTGGCTCTTCTTAGTGGCTCAAGGGAACTATACTTGTCCAACTTACTGTCTCAGTCCTGATGGATTAACTTTCTTCTAACCACTTAGCCCGTGAAGTGGCTTCAATTTCAGGACGACTTTCCACCCAGGAGTAGAAATTGAAAATAGTGCTCTTACTTGTATTAGAAAGGAAAATGGGCCACTGATGGAATGTGGTTGTTGTTGTTGTTTTTAACCTGCCTATTCCACTCTATCCTGAAATTGCCGTCTATTGGAGCAATGTGGTGTCCTGCAGACTCAGTAGAGAGCCTTATAATACTTATTCACTCAGGTGGTAGGAGATGTCCTCTCTGTCAATGGAGACAATGGTGAATTAAATGCAATTGACCCAGCAGCCTTACTGCAGGTTTCAGTTACGTTTCCTTGTCTTCGTAGAACAGGTTTGAAGATTCTAGTTGGTGCCAGTTCTTTTGTTTGTTTAGCTTTTGGTTTTGGTGGTTTTGTTTTGAAAAATTGTGAACATCATTTTTTAAAAGATGCCCCCAAAGACATGTGTAAATCAAAACTGCAGGGGCTTGGTTGTTCCTGACCACTGCCATCTCCTCTACGTCGTGGGTAATGGTTCCACTGAAAGTGTCACCATCCTTGTGAAGCCAGTAGGAACCCTGTGTGCTGTGCAGTGTTGAGAAGATACATGTCTGGAAACCTCGAAGTTGTCATTGCTGTAGTATAAGGTCATTTCCAAAGAGATTTTTATCTGTTTTGTACATAGGAGGGGCTGCCAGATGGAGAGAATGAATAGGAGGAGAAATCTAGCCTCTAGAAAGAAAAGGGAGCAAGAAATGGAGGAGAGGAGAATGCCAGAGGCAAGCCACCCAACCACAAAATCAGCCATGGAATAAGAAAGAAAGAAAGAAAGAAAGAAAGAAAGAAAGAAAGAAAGAAAGAAAGAAAGAAAGAAAGAAAGAAAGAAAGAAAGATATATAGAATAAAGAAAGGAAAAAAACATAAGGAGAAATGGAATAAGCTAGAAAGCTGACTAGAAACAAGCCAAACTGAGGCCGGGCAATCACAAGTGGCTGGCTGGGTGGCTGGCCCCTGGCATCCTCCTCTCCTGTGGCCCTCGTGCCTCTCTTGAAGTTTTCGATAAGGCCAAAGAATAAGATTAATTCCCCAGAGGACAGACATCCTTGTTAGATAAAAAAAAAAAAAAATGGGTTTGTACTAAAAGTGTATGCAGTGAGACAATTGTGGAAGCGGATGTAGAAACCAGATGAATGGTGGGGAAAAGATGGCAGCAGTGAAAGAAGAAATGGGAGGAAAAGGGGGAAAGAGGTAGAAGGCAAAGAGGGAGGAAGGAAAGGAAGAGTGGAGGAGGGGAGAAGGACGAAAGAAGTACGTCTGAGTAGGAGAGGGAGATACTGAGATTCAGGCATTGAGGATGCAAAGGTGCAGTGTTGTGAGGGATTTAAGGAAGGAAGTTAAAGATCATGATGCCTGAGCTCCCATGTTGGAAATGACCGCTGACAAAGGGACTGGGGGAGGATCAGTGGTTAAGAATGTGTCCTTTAAAGAACCCAAGCTCATTCCTCAACACCCACATCAAGGACGGTACCTGTCTATATCTCCAGCTCAGGGGATTCAGTCCCCTCCTCTGGCCTTTTGCAGACAACTGTATCCACATACTCATCCAACACCCATATGCACATGTTCATAATAAAAATAAAAATGCTTTAAATGTTTTAAAAATGCTTCTAAAATAAGCCTTTTTTGGGAAAAGGAAACAACCTATTCCTTAGTATAACTTAGCTCCCCAATTTCAAATCGCTTTTTTTTGAAACTTGTGTATGATAATTTAAGACCTTTAAAAGAATGATAGAAATTGCTAATTTTTATGCATTAATAACATTCATTGAAGATGATCGTAGGGAACCAGTATGGTATTGCATGCTGTAATCCCAGCCTTTGCATGGCTTAGACTCCTTAATGTGTCTTGAGTTTAAGACAAGCCTGGGCTACACAGTGACAGTTTGTCTAATTGTTTCAATTTTTTTCCAGAAAGATAAAAATAGCCCTAATAATTATGTCCAAAGTCATATGCTACTATTCCTGGAGAACTGGAGTATCACCTTGGTGCTTAGATGATGAGAAATCTAAGGTTAAGAACATCTACTCTCAATGGTGTCTTACTAAAGAATGAACTAAAGTACAGAGGACAGATTAAGGTGGCTTTTAATGCAGTCTAAATAGGGAGATTCTGCACGGAAGGTCAGATGAGCACAACAAAGAGAACATAGAACTGTGAGTCTCAGACCCTTGCACAGGCTATTACAGGTGTGGGAATTAGCTCTGTACTTGCCAGGACAACAGGAGACTTAGACACAAAACTGCATTCCACTCCCAGCCAACAGAGAAGTAATTAACCACATTCTGTTGCTGTGGTTTAACTTTGCCTTCAGTTAAAAGCTGTATTGTATCAGCACCAAACTCAGGATGGGTCTTTTGATAGGATTGGCTAACCACAACTATTACCAGAGTTCACCATTTAGCTTTCCTTAGCTTTGGACCACGAAGGAACAGCTCGTGTGTCTATTGTCACCAGTCTCACCTTCAGGTTTTTTTTTTTATTTTTAATTTTTAAAATTTTTTTATTGACTTTTATTGATCTCTACATTTTTCTTTGCTCCCCTCCCTGCCTCTCTCCTCCCCTCTTCAACCCTCTCCCAAGGTCCACATGCTCCCAATTTACCCAGGAGATCTTGTCTTTTTCTACTTCCCATGTAGATTAGATCCATGTATGTCTCTCTTAGGGACCTCATTGTTGTCTAGGTTCTCTGGGATTATGATTTGTGGGCCTTCAGTTTTGTGGACAATCTAGGAGCCCAGGCTTTTCTTCTCTTCTGGTTCACTTTTTCTTTTTGCATGACAAACAGTATGAGGGGTGCTGAAGTGCTGATGTTTGGAAGAAGGTTTTTTTTGTTTTAGTTTGGCTTGGTTTGGTTTGGTTGGTTGACTTTTTTTTTTTCTGTTTGCTTGTTTGTTTGTTTTTGTTTTTCAAGACAAGGTTTCTCTGTGTAGCCCTGGCTGTCTGGGAACTAGCTATGTAGACCAGGCTGGCCTCAAACTCACAGAGATCTGCCTACCTCTGTCTCCAGAGTGCTGGGCTTGAAGGTTTGTGCCACCATTGCCTGGCTGGAAGTCTTAAGATGCCTCTGAACAATCTGTCTCCTCTTCCAATTCCATTCCTCATCCCCTTCCATAACATAACTAGCAATCAGACTTTTTGTTCATTCAAAACTCCTAAACTGCACTACACCTTTCATGGAATATGAAAAATTCTGAGTCATGGAATGTGGAAATGGGGCTCTAGTTCTAGTCTTCCAGATCAAAATCTTTATCAGCTCTAAGCCTTATGCAACTTGCAGCTTCCATCCCTGACAGCAACACAAAGATATGGCAATCCCTTATTAATTAACCCAACTCATAAACAATGAATTAGATCATTTACATGTTCATGTTGGTTTAGGTTTCCTTGTATGCATCATGTGCATACGATGCCTATGTTTCTCACACACTCCTATCAAAATCCAAAACCATAAAAATCCATAATACTTCATCGTATACTAATGATGTGTTTAAAAATAAGCTATTAGGAACAATTAAGACTGCTAATAATAGACTGATTAAGGGATGGTAAACCATTCCTGACACTGCATAAGATTAAATATGCTAATCAGATTTGGGACCTGGAAACCCAGATAAAACCAAAATAGAACAAGAATAGCCACTCAAAACCTATTTTATCTTCTTGCCATTCAAGCTGCATACTTGAATTTTATCAATGTTTCCCTCAGAGCTGAGCAATTTGTGAAGGCTTTGTTCAGGTAAACTGATTATATGTATGTATGATTATATGTAAGTGTATATTTCAGAATTGAAATAGTGTCTATTTTAATATTTGCTGATCTGAGATGTTTGTGTGACAAAGGATAATAGCCAAGGAAAATGACTTGAATGTTGTATATGAAGACAATTTTCACTGTTTCCTTCCAATGACAAACTATCCAACAGTGTTTGTAACTTACTGTGTGAACAAATAAGATGGATACATCCTGAAAAGTAGCCTAAACAATGAATTCAGGCTGCTTTTATTTATGCTAAGAAAGACATCACATGTTCATTTGAAGAGGCATTATCCATATCCTAATTTGGTTATTCCAAATACGGTGTGCGTTTGGAAAGCAAGGAAAATGCAAATGACAAGCCAAGCTTCTAAGCGTAATTGAAATTCACTCTAAATGCAGAAAGGGTCAGTTTCATTTCTAAGCTGTAGACCTTGTTTTGAATTCTTATAGTCTGCCTTGTTTCTATTGCAAAATTAAACTCACTAATAAGAATCAAAATGATTTTCTCTATGTTCATACAATGCTTCTTTACTTCAGAGTTAATACTACATGAGGATTCACTTGTGCCTTATATTTTAATCTGAGCTCAAGAAAGAAAAAGCTAAGGACATACATTTTTTTAATGACAGTCTAAATTGTTATATGGTTTATGTCAATTTTATAGCAAGATATTCTGGCCATGGAGTGTGGGGTAAATAATCTCCAATCAGACCTTATTAGAATAAACTAATGTTGTTGCCAGATGATCTTATGTGCCCCAAGATTTTTATGACAATATACATTTTCTCTGCAAGACTTCTTTCATCACTTAAGATTAAAAAAGATCCTCATTTTCCTCATTAAGACTCTCTATTTAGCCATGCAGTGATGATGCATGTCTTTAATCCTAGAACAAGGCAGAGGCAGACAGATCTCAGTGACTTCCAGGCCAGCCTCGTCTACAGAATGACTTCCAGGATAGTCAGAGCTACACAGAGAAACCATCTCTCAATAAATCAAAACAAAATAGAATTTAACAGATACTTTTTAATCTCTGTTTCCTCTCTGAGAATTTTAACTTCCTTTCTCCTAGTATAAGTTTATAATACCAAATAACTAGTCTAGACTCTGTATTTGTAAACAAAGCTAAAAAACAAATCTCTACCATCTGCCCTTATTTGTTCTTCTTGCTAGCAGCTGACCTTTATACTAACTTTAAGATAAAACCTTTGAACTATTCAAATAAGACTTTAATAACCTATGAATGAACTTACAATTAGGGGGCTCATGAAATAGTCTTGACTTCTTTCCCTTCTATAAAAAAGTTGTTCAATTAGTAAGTTTGCAAATTTCTTTAAAATGGTACAACAGGAATGTAACTTCGGTGGATAAGCTTCTAAACTTGTTCATAAAATATGCTTCTTTCATGGTCTGGTTCTTGATTATTTTTGTACTGTGCAGAATAAAAGTTCTGCATGTGTTCTGATTTGTGAAATGCATATGCTCTCAAATGTGCACTGATATTTTTATGAAAATGGCCAGACTTCAGAGATTCTAAGGTGGAATGTTAACACTAATTATTTGTCTAACATAAACACAGTCCTAAAGTAATCCTAAACAACTGTTCATTTTCCTTCATCATTGGCCAGAGTGAAATTTGCAAACTCTGTTAACTTAGTATATTTATTTAGTGTTTCTGTGTATGTTTGTGCACTTGCACATGCATGTGCGTGTGTGTGTGTGTGCGTGTGCGCACCCAAAAGCAGCATGTGGAGGTCAGAAAACAACATTTAGAAGTCTCTTCTCTTATCCCACCAAGTGGGTTCAGACTCAGGTCTCAAACTCAGGTCATCAGACTCTGTAGAAGCAAACCTCTTTCCATACTGAGACTTCCTGCTGGTCCAATTTGCAAACAAAAAAAAGATAATGCAGAAAATACCAAGCAGATGACTTTTTAAAAACAACTTCTCCTTACTTATAAGCAAAAGTGTTTGGGTTATTTTGCAGAAGGTTATTAATGGATAACGTGAACATAGGAAATATTTTAAATAGTGTTTCTAACCTTATTGAAGTTTCTCTATTAAATCTTTTAGTTCAAGTCTCTTTGGGGCACTTTTATCTTCCTTACATTAATATTCTTACCAAATTATTTATCTGATGTAAAAATATTTTAAGGTACCTAACATTAAAATTATGAACAAGCAATGAAGTATGATATTGCTCACAGTTCTTTAAATATTGTTCAAAATACTTGGCTCAGTAAGTAACAGGCAATATTATTGCCATTAAAGCATTTTAAATAAAGTTTGTCATGTTCATTGAAATGATTTGAAGACGTAAAATTAAGTCACAGACACTTCTTAGCATCCAATAAGTAAAGCAGGGCTTTGTAAAGATTGTTTGGTATTTATTAATAGTATGTGAGATTTTTATTACTGTCTAGAATTGATCGATGTGGTTATAGATCAGCATTCCTTGAGTCTCAGGCAGGGAAAAAAAAAAGAAAGATGCTGCAGGGTTTGGTACTGAGCAATCCAAACGCTTCCACTGTGTTGTAATCCCCCATGTCCTCACCAACAATTTCAGCTCATGCAGACAGTTAGGTTCAAATCATAGGAACCCTTGACTCTGTGAAGCTGAATGTCAACACAATGTCACAAGAAACACAAGCAATCAAAAAGTCAACATGATTTGTCTTCTTACTCCAGCAACCCTGGCCTGCTAATTTGACTTGCTAGATTTTTGTCACAAGTCATGGTTAGCAGGAGGTGAAATGATATTGGGGAGGTAACACCTGAGATTAGAACACAGTTTGGGTACAGCCTGTGAACATCCACGGGACTGAGGGGGAGAATTTAATTATCTGTCACTAAGTCTTCTTCCTAGAAACTTGTTGATACAGGAAGAAATAGAATCTGCTGTTGCATCAAAACCTTGAAAAATATATATAAGCTCAGTGTGCCAGGATAGAAAGAAGGAACATAGTGTGGAACAAAGCAAAACTGAATCTGTAGCAAGTTTCCTCTGGGCTTCCAGACCCTGGCATATTAACATTGCCAAGATTCTCTGGATAAAGTTCCATTCACCCTGTCCAATTTTATCTTTCTTTAATCTAACTTTTTTTTTATTATTTCTTTGGGACTTTCACATCATTGGCCCCGATCCCACTCATTTCCCAGTTCTTCCATGTCTGCTCTCCTCCTTTGTAGTAGCCTCCCTGGCAAAAGAAACAAAAACAAAAAACAAACAAGAATTCCACTCCTCCATCTTACCTGCCTCTCCATCACATACTCATTTGTCATAGAGGCATTGGAAGCTGCTGTGTGTCAAGCAGTAGACCCTTTTGCCCAAGCAACTTTACTTGCAAATGTTCATTGCAATGATTTGTTGGTCTGGTTCAAAGCCTCTGGCTTCTGCTACCCCATCAATGCTGGACCCTTATAAAACTCCTCTTGGATATGCTGATATTGCTTCAAATCATAGAGATCCTGTGGCTATGGTTTTGCAGGACTGGTCCCCTTCACATACTCCAGCAGGTCATAGATGGGGTAGATGTTGGGGTGGGCCAACTCAAAACCCTGGAATCCAAAGCTTCCTGGCATGTGTGGAGCAGAAGAGTAGGTATGTATTAAAAATTCATATGCTTGAACCCTAAAACTAGGAGATATGGCTGTAAATATAAATATTTATTATGTTGCTCAACTCAAATACATTCAAATTTGAGTACAATCCTTGAAATTTGCATTATATTCACGTTCTTACATCAAGTCTAACCTACATCTTAGCCCCTACCTCAATATACCAAATTTGAAGATTATCTCTATTATAAGTACACTAGGTTTTCCCAATCTTAATTTCATATTTTTCACTGGAGTCATCCTATAGGAGAATGAGAGGAAAGCCAAGAGCACATGATGTAAGGGAAGACCTCCTGTGTTTAACAGAGCAAAGCAGTGAAAATCTTTAAAGCATCTTAAGTAAAAACATCCTTGACATTTAGAGTCCAACATGGTGAAGAGGGAAGTGAACCTGCGTGGTGCGTCATTTCCTTGGATACTTAGCAACTTTTTCGTTTCCTCTGATGTGAAATGAGGGGATAAATGGTATCCTAAAACACACGCTGGACACAGAAACTACAAGGGATTCTTGTTTTAGTTCATCCTTTTCTTCCTGGTATCACCTAATGTGTCAAATATGCTACAGATGGAATTCATCTTTCATTGGTTTACTAGCATAATTCTGTCTCCCAATACCTGAAAACACCAATAATAATGAATAATAGCAAATTATACTAGGCAGTACTCTTTCCTGCCTGCATTTTATTCCTCTAGACTCTAGTTTAATATGCATGGGGTAGACCTTTCTACTCTTCAAAATTTAGCCTCATCCTCTTAATTACGTTTAGTCTACTATGTGTAAAGGATGGTGGTGGTCCCACACTTACATTCATAGTAGGACTCTTTCATACCTAGCTCTCAGAACTCAAAATCCTTACAGATTCATGCCCCAGTGAACACCAAAGGCCTCATTAGAGGACCAACCTAAATAATCTTCGTATACCTCAGAAACTTATCCATAAAATGTTTGGAGAAAGGGAAAATTGGTTTTAATAGTTATGAAATTTGGTTGTTTCTATTTCAACTAAATGTGTTCCAACCTGTTGTACGTATAAATGTGTACAAATAAAAATATAAATATATTCAGTCTTCCTCAAGGGCAAGGAAACAGAGGCATAAAGAACAATTTCCAAAAAGCACTGAGTGTTCCTTAAACAATGTTCTCTAAGGATGCTTAATTCTAAGACGCTAGCAAACAATTCAGCTAGAATTACTCTCACATCCTGTATTTGGAAGTTTTCATCCTCATCACTGTATGCCCATTGAATGCAGTTATGAAGCAATGTGTGGGCATTACTGAAATAGCTATTTTCCTACAAATTATTCGTAATCCTTTCTTGTATAAATTAAGGACAAAAGACTATAGGTTTTTTTTTAACTCCCATGCTACCCAAAGTCAAGAATGATGTTCAAGGGTAGGATTTTAAGCTTTGAGCATATTTTCAAAACGAATGTGGATACCATACTGCTAATATTTTTAAATTTGTACTTTTCAGAATCTGTTTTACTTGTATGGGTTAAAAAAATAGTAAATTCAGAGGGGCCAATGATAATGGCACTGGGATTTGTCTCTACTACATGTACTGGCTTTTTGGGATCATATTCTCTTTGGATGCATACCTTTCTAAGCCTGGATGTAGGGGGGAGGGTCTTGGACTTCCCACAGGGCAGGGTACCTTGCCCTCTCTTAGGACTGGAAGGGGGTGGGGGAGGGGTGGGGGGAGCGGGAGGGAAGTGGGAGGAAGGGAGGAAGTGGAAATTTTGATTGGTATTATTTATAAAGTAATTTAAAAAAGAAATTTAAAAAAAGAAAAAAATAGTACAGTTTCCTGGGAAAATAGCTCAGTCAGTAAAGTACTTTTCAAAAAAGCATGGGAACCTTAACTTGGATCCCCAAAACCCACAGAAAACCCAGGAGTGAGTGACAGAAAGAGTGCTTCTTTTATTTTAGCACTGGTGAAGTGGAGTCAGGGATTCTTGGAGCCCTTTAGCTTTCTAGCCTATGTAGATCGATGAGCTCCAGGCTCTTTAAACTACTTCCCGTCTACCCAGATGGATGAGCTCCGGGTTCTTCAAGATATTAAGATACAGCATGTCTTAGATAGGGTTTCTATTGCTGTGATCTAACACTGCAGTCTTAAGCAATTTGGGAAGAAAGGGGTTTATTTTCTCTTACAGATTTTAAGTTCATCATCCAAGCCTCTTAAGGGGCCGAAGCCTAGACTTAGGAACTGAAGCAGAAGCCGTGGAGAAGGGCTGCTTACTGTCTTCTTCTCCATGACTTGCTCAGTCTGCTTTCTGTTTTAATTAATTAATTTATTTATTTAAAAAGAAATCAAACTTTCCTCTCCCAGCAAACATACCAATCCAAGCTCTCACTTCTTCCCCTCCTCCCCTCCCTCCACACACCCTCCCACCTCATCCACATCCAATCCCCAGAGAGGGAAAGGCACACTGCCCTGTGGAAGGTGCAACGCCCTCCCTACTGTATCCCGGCAGAGAAAGGCATCCATCCAAAGAGAATAGGTTTCCAAAAAGCCAGTATATGTAGTAGGGATAAATCCTGGTGCCACTGCCAGTGACCCCTCATACTGCCCCAGCCATGCAGCTGTCAACTACACTCAGAGGGACCAGTTTGGTCCCATGCTTGGTCCTTCCCAGTCTGGCTAGAGTTGGTGAACGCCCACTAGCTCAAGTAGACTGTTTCAGTGGGTATTCCCATCATGATCTTGACCTCTCTGCTCACAGTCTCATTCCTCCCACCCTCCAACTGGACCTTGGGAGCTCAATCCAGTGCTCCTATGCAGGTCCTGCCTCTGCCTCCATCAGTCGCCAGGGGAAGGCTCCAAGGTGACATCCAAGACACTCATCAGTCTGACCACAGGGCAAGTCAAAATTGGGCCCCCTCTCTTCTATTGCTTAGGATCCTAGCTGGGGTCATCTTTATGGATTCCTGGGAATTTCTCTAGAGCTAGGGTTCTGCTAATCCTATAATGGTTCCCTCAATAAAGATATCTCTTTCCTTGCTCTCATCTCTGTCCTCCCTCCACCTCAACTATCCCATTCCCTCAAGTTCTCCTCACTCCTCCCCTTCTCTCCTCTTCTTCCACTTCCATCCACCCTTTTCCCCCACCTTCATGCTTCCATTTTGTGAGGCGAATTTGTCTATTTCCAATTTCCAGGTGGATCTATCTATGTTTTTCTTTGGGTTCACCTTATTATTCAGCTTCTCTAGGATCCTGAATTATAGCTCAATGTCCTTTGTTTATAGCTAGTTTCCACTTATGAGTGAGTACATACCATAGTCTGCTTTCTTAAAGCACCCAGGACCACCAACCCAGAAGTGGCACGAGCCATAGAGACCTGGACCCTCCCACATCAATAATCAATGAAGAAAATGCATCACAGATTTGCCCATAGTCCTATATTCTTCAACTGAGAGTCCCTCTTCCCAAATGACTCAAGCTTATGCAGAGAAAATACAAACCTAGAAACACAGACAGCAATTGAGGAAGACTGTAATATCTATCACGGGCCTCTACAGGTGTGTGTGTGTGCAGATGCACACAAAAACACAAGTACTTGCAGTCTTTCTGCTGAAAACTCTGTGCTAAGTAAGATCTAAGAAATAATACAAAGGAAACATTGATTCCTTACTGATTTCATAGAAAACTATAGCTAGTGTGCTTCACAAATGGTGTTGGATGGTGCTCTGCCTTGGAACTTGAGTTCTTAACGAATTTATTCCATAATTTAGTTTCCTAGAATTCTGATAGTGATAAATGTCTTTCCTTTGTGATTTTTTCTTCCTTTATTGGTAATACAATATTATATTTCAATGTTTCAAGGGAACGATTCAGGTTATCAGTAAAATAGAAGAATTCTAAACAGTTTGTTAGAACCAGTAAAAAATGTTAAGAATACGTTTTTGTTCTCTGAGTGTATTGATACCATGCCTCAGTTCTGCAGCAGAAACAGGGTACTAGCACTGCCTATTTACACTCCTCCTTACTCTTCTATGAATTAGCAATGCGAGAGACAACGCCCGCTGGGATAGAAGCTCAAGTGCAACACACCAGATAGGATAGGACTCAGCTTCTACAACAGCAGCCACTGCAACTTTTTTGAGCTCTGCCACTGATTCTTGGAACACAACAAATAAATATTCATAAAAATGCATAACCAGAAAATCCATAACGGAATGGATTCCTCCAATATATATCATAAACCCTAGTAGTGAAACACATTATTTGTGGATAAAACTAAATCCTGGGTATACGTATAAAAAAATAAAGTGCTTAGAACTTTTCAAATGTGAAATGGGGGAGTCCTTAAAGATCATTAAGCATGGAAGTGGTATAATTTAGTCTTTGTTTAAAATAAATTAGTCTGGCTTCTCTGTAAGTCTTTAAAGGTTATGAATTTAGAAGAAAAGTACTTGAAAAGCTGTTGTGATAATTTTAAACATTTATTTATACATAATACATGTTCTGTGTGTGTACTTGGAGACAGAGTGATACAAACTTGCTGGTGAGTTGGTAGAACAGCTTAGAGAAGGATCTAATACGATACATAGAATCATGATTGTAACTGAATGGATGCAGACGCTGCTGACAGAGTGCACAGTATCAAAGGAGAAAACTGAGAAAGCAGAAGTCATCAGGACTTGGGGGACATTTGTTTGATTTTCAGGAGGATACATCTTTTTAACTGTTGTGTGTCGCTTCTTACCTACTTTATGAATAAACTGAGAACGAAGAAGAAGTGGCTGAGTTTTAGCAATCTAGATGTCAGTGGGGACCTAGGCAAGAGTCCAGTCAGTGGAGTCCAAATTGATAATAGGCTGCTTGAAGGGAACTTGAGAAAATGTCGAAAGGTGAAGAGCGCTGAATCAGAACATAGCCAAGCTTCAGTCTGTGTTTTTGTTTAGGTGTGTGACAGCTGATGAGAGATTTTCTCTCATCAGGGTGATGAGAGAAAATGACACTGAGGTAAAGGGGATAATTGCAACAACAAAAAAAAAAGTCCAGAGATACTTACATCATCAAAAAATGTTTACATCATCCACAAAATAAGGAATTTGATAGAGCATGATACAGATTCAAAGAAATTTGTCATGATGTCTGAAAAGAAGAGAGAACTCAGAGTCAGATTCATTTTAGCACTAAGTGGCAAATTCATCCTCTCGTATGTAGGAAAGGGGGTGGTAGGAGGCTGAGAAAGAAAGCAAAACTCTTGCTTAAAAGATAGGAAATAAGAAAACGTTATCAACTTTTGTAGGGAACTGTTGGGATGACTATAACATCTCCAAATGAAGTTAAAATTTTAAAAATTCTAAAGTATGTATGAGGATTTTACTGTGACTTTTCTAATCATAACTCTAAATCTTTTTGAAAAAGTAGAATTCTTTAACATTGTAAAAATAAATCTTCCTATGCCTTAGTTATTTTCTTTAAGGACTCAAAGATAGGTATGATAGAATTTATTTTCTAAAGAAAGTAGAGATAATTTTTAAA